>CM043711.1:11006825-11293046 GCA_023969325.1 Oryzias curvinotus
ATAACCTTTGTAAAATTTCATATTATTCAATTTTAACTTCAGTAAATAGGTGATAGGATCCAAAAATTGTATTAGAATTGATTAAAATCCAGGGCACTGGAAAGCCCCAGACTATATAGTCTTTAACTATAAGGCACACTTCAAATCCCAAATGTTTTCAAAAAATAACACCATACCTTCTAATCCATAGTTCCTTGTATATGGCTTAATTCTGGTTGTGGTTACTGATGTCAAAGCAAGTTTGAGATGTACACTGCGCTCATTTTTCTTTTTTTGTTGAAATCAAGGTCGGGTGTTATTATGGCTATGCTAACGTGGCTAACATCTAGCATGTCGGACTGTGTTTTTTATGTTACTAAGAAGATTGGGAATTGGCGTAGTCACAGTAGTGTTTGTGTTAGTGGTGTCAGTCGTTTTACATGTAACAAACAAGGTTGGGAGTTACAGGTATTGTGAATACGTTGACGTGCTTAACACTTCCAACGTGGCTGTGGTGTAGTGTGTTACAAACAAGTTATACCGTTACAGTAAATACTGTTAATACATTATGACTGACTAACAGATTTTTTCTCTGACTCTTGTCTTATTTAATGCACTTTAGAGTTTGGTGTGCCCTATGTATGACGTAAGTTTGTTAAGGAGCCCGTTCATTGACGGTGCTCCCTTTAGTGTAGAAAATACAGTATTTGCTCTCTTAGAGTTCCATTCAGATTACCAGCGTATTCACATAGTTTTTCTTAAAATAATCTACCTAGCTGACTCATGAGTTTTGGTCGCTCTTACGAGAATGACTTAACTATTCTCAGCCAAAGCTGCCAAAAACCCTGTTGAAATGCATGCGTCTGATATTGCAAGTGTGTTGTATTTATCCCCTCCAAATAGCAACTGTATTTCCCAGTACTTGCATAACCAGAGTGCTTTTGGCTCCACTAATCCGGGGATGTGTTTCAGAGGCTTTCATTTAGCCGGTGCATGGAGTCCCTCACATGCAGACACGCTTATCAGTTTTGCCGACTGGCCAGTCTCTTAATCCCCGCGATTGGCCGGATTTCCAACTGATTAATGCTTTGCTTTTTTCTTTATTTGATTGCTCTCTGGAGATTTACCCATTCATGGCTTTCCCCCTGGTAACAAAAGAATCAACCGGTTTCATTTTTCGTCCGGGTTTCTAGAAGGTTGCACGGTTTCCGCTCATGTACGTTTCAGGACTGTCGGCCACATTGCATCATATCACAGTCATCTATTCCTTCATTGTTGGCCCCAATCAACACATGACGGCTCACGTCCTCACAGTTACAGGAGGGTGTTATTCACGCACTGTCATGTGGTCAATTATTCATTAACCCAGCCCACTTGTTTGTACTGATCCACCTCTCTCTTTCTTGTCTCTCTCTTTTTCTCATGTAGTTCATGAATGTTGAATGACTCAACCAATCCTGAGCTTCCATCAACGAGACACATTTGTTAATGTTACTTTTCATCTCCACAATTTTTTTAGTATTATGTTGTCACTGTTTAGTTGAGTTTTTAGACCTTTAATTTCCTATTTTCTTTTCTTTTTTTTCTTTTTTTTTTTTTGGGGGGGGGGTATATTCATTCAGTATGTTTGCCTGTCTACACACAGCTGTTCTGCTTTGACACATTCAGACGTGATGGGACACAGGTGTTTCTACCATCATGCCTGGAGCGAGCCACATCTCATATTAGTATTTTCAGAACTGCAAAATGCAATTTTGAAAATATTTTTTAATGGAGAGCAGCAGAGTTTGCTTCTTTAACCTCCTGGCGTCCATATGTATGGACATCACATTTTGGGTTATATTACCACAGTAGTTAATTTTGTTATCAAAGCCTAAATAACAAAGAGAAGTAAAAGAGGCATATCACTCAAGAGCTCAGGTCTTAAAGTCCCACTCTGATCATCTTTTGATTTATTTTAAAAGCGTTTCCAGTAGTCTTTTAATTATGATGATGCTATTTTTGACCTAAATAAAACAACCTGACGTATTCTAGAACATAGTTTCTGCAGAGCGGCAGTAGTTTATTACCAATTTGCCTCTGAGTTGAAGGTGAGACTGTTGACGTTGAGAAACTCACTCTCCTTTCCTGTCATCCATCTGTTTACACACTCTCTTACTAGCTTAAAGTCCCTTACACCCCAAACCTAACATTATCGTTGCAACAAAATGGCGATCAATATTGGAGCTATACAGCCGTACAGTTTTTTAGCCAGAGGTCAGCTCGGATGAAGAAGACCAGGACGTTAATAGATCTAGTCACAAGCCAATCCATGAGAGTGAAACGGTGCAGGGAGCTTGTGACCAGCCTAGCATATTTTCTACATAATACACTTTTTTTTCAAACAGTATTTTTGTCATCTGCTCCTGATGTACCGCAATGTGAATAAAGAAATACTCAGAATCAGTCATTGTCATTGTACATAATAATACAAATGCAATTTTAAACTTAATTTGCTTTAACATGTCCTCCATCATGAGAACAATGCCACAAAACCGTGTTAAAAAACACCAAAACAGAGTGGATCTTTAAGAGGTTAAAGGTTTCTAGTATTTCTAGAGACAGGAAAATAGAGCAAGGTCATTAGTTCAAATAGGTGGATAGTCAGTAAATTCTTCTTGGTTACATATGTAAGATTTGGTCTACCACAGGTTAGGGTTTGTCTTGTATTTGAACATCTGCTTGTTGAACGTCTTCAGTCTGCAGGCGAGGACATCCCGCTTTTGCATTAAACCGCTCAGCAAGTAGCACATTTCCCAATAGTTCCAAAAGCATAAATTCAGATTTCTTCACCAAGAGAATTTGTTGTCTTTTCATTATTGCTCGATGAGGTGTGATTCATTACACTCCTCACCTTTACAGTTTGTTAAAAAAAAGGTTGGTTGGTTGTAAAAACAGCATGCTGCAGATTTATGTGTTGAAACAAAGTGAGATTTATTTCTCTGACTTCCTCCAGGCCCGCCTGATAGGATTCCCCAGCCCACGAAGGCTTTGCCCCACGGCTCCCCCTCCCCGTTCCCCATCCACCCTCAGACCCCCGTAAGCCAGACAGACAGCCCCGGCCCCCATGGCTTCCCCCCGGGAGACACTCCGTCACCTCCAAATGCTAAACCTAAACATCTGCGGACGGGACTTCAACACCTTGGCCATACTAAGACGGGAGATGTTCGTCTTTAAGGTAAATGAAAAGTCTCTCATATCAAAAACAGACCTGCAGCTTTTCACATTGTATTCACAAGCTCTTTTTTTGAGCCTCTAAGCTGTTTAGCTTTTACTCGCATCTTGGAAAAGCAATCAGTCTGTGCAGGGCCCAAAACACCCTCCTGTGCCTCCAGAGTCTTTTCCTTCTGAAATTTCTGGGGGAAAGTATGTGACTTATTGACTGATAAATGCAACTTAGCGCTTAATTCAGACCAGTTCAAATGGCCTGTTGGGATGAGAACTGTTTGCAAACATGAGGGAGATTGTGGCAACAGCAAGTTTGAACTGGTGTGAACTGGAATTTTTTTGGCTGATTAATTGGTACTTACTTTTTAAAACAAAAAGCTTTGGATTAAGTTGATTTTACCAAAAGAAACACGGACTTGCTCTTTGGATATGCCTCATTTTTTCCCATGAACTCTCTTGTATTGGTGCGTACAAAAGTTTATGTTCTTGGTGCTAGCTGGTGAGCAGACGGCTTTGGCAACACGCAGTTCTCGGGTCAACACAAAGCTGTTCAGTGTTTTCCACTGCAGGGAGAATTAGTGCATCTGCTTTATGTAAGAGCAGCTGTATTTTCCTGGGGATATAAATAGAACGTCATCAGTTAAATAAGAAGCTTGTGGAACTTGGGGGTGGGGGGTGTCTTTGTGTTTTTGAACCCCACATAGTTTTTATTTTTTAATTTTATTATATATATCAGAAATCTCCAGTCGGGCTTTGAGTCAGAGCCACTACTTGTTGAACGTTTTTGACCATAATCAGACCTCTGTGTCTGCTTCATAGAGGAAACAGTAACTGCCAGTCACAACATGCAAAATGCCGACTTTGGTCTGACAGACTTTCAGTCTGCCACAGCTCATGAATG
The DNA here is from genome assembly GCA_023969325.1 of Oryzias curvinotus. Classification (NCBI taxonomy): domain Eukaryota; kingdom Metazoa; phylum Chordata; class Actinopteri; order Beloniformes; family Adrianichthyidae; genus Oryzias; species Oryzias curvinotus. Next base: position 11,010,913 of record CM043711.1, read on the forward strand.
CCTCACAGAAGAAGAGTTCGACCTCTCAAACTGATGAGGATCATGGGCTTTCTGCAGAGGTAGATTTCTGTGGAAGCTCGCTGCAGAGGATGACATCCATTGGTCACTTTGAAAGGCCTATAGGACCATGCACTTAAGACAAATTTACAAAGTTTTAAAGCTTTAAAAAGACTGGATTAGAACAATCATGAATAATGTTTGCTTGAAAGCTTTATTGCATTCTCTGTGTGGCTCTCTGATGCCACCTCTGTTGAGAATTGTGGCTTAATAAGTGAACCGAACATTTTATAGTGTTAATTTGTCTGGATTTTTTTCTTATTTTATAGATTTTTTTTAAACGTAACTGTTATCGGCTGTCTCACAATGAGATTGTCCAAAGCATATCCCTAACAATGTAATTCCAACAAAAAAAACAGTACATTTGTCATGGTTTGAGTTTCTTTTGTATTGGGTTTTGCTTTCTGTCTTGTTCTGTCATGGTTATGTTCTGTTTCCTGTTTTATTTTGAAAGGTTTCCTGTCTTGTCTTGTTTCTTGAGTTTTACTTCCTTTGGTTCCCATCTGCCCTGATCGTGTTCACCTGTGTCTTGTCTGCCCTGTCTGTATTTAAGTCTTGTCTCTGCCTTCCTCCTGTGTTGGTCCATTACCCCAGTTATGGTGTTCATGCCTTGTTCCTTGTCCCTTGCCATGCCACAGTAAGTTTTAGTTTTGTTTTGTCAACCTGCTCTGCAGCGCTTTTTGTTTGTGTTTGTAATTAAACCCCTTGCCCCGGAACTGTGTGCCTCCTGCATCTGCATCTGGGTCCAACCGGCTCTCGAGCCACCCCTTCACCGTGACAACATTATTTATAAAATAAATTTAAATTAAATAGATGATTTTATTTTCCCCACAAGCAGAAGTTTTTTTCTTAAAGGAGTTGTTTTGCCTGATCAAATTTCATGAAATCACTTTTCTGCAACAGTTACCATTTATCTTCCAAACAATAATCTAAAATGGGCTTTTTATTAACGTTTGAATAAAAACCATGAACAAAGGCTCTGTGGGTTTTTTTTTTAACCAAGGGAAGGAATATACACATCGCATTCCAACAACTTTCCTCTTGTGTTGATTCTCAACTTTTACATCTCAAATGTTTCACCAACACCAGCTCATATTTTCCCAAAGGTCTGTATGAAAACCAGAGTAAAGGCTAACGAAGAGAGGTGATTTGTTGAGCGCGGAGCTATATGTTTAAGTTAACTTTCTGCACATCGTATCATTAGGAGCGGCAGAAATATGAGACAAGAGGTTGACCTGCTCATTACTTGCCTGTAAATCACCGTCCTTTCTTTTCCTCTGTTAATCAGGAGTGCTTCAGTAAAGTGAAATCAATAAGTTTAGCTTGGATTTCCTGAGCTAGTGTGATCAGTTGGAGGAGCAGGTGGTCTTAATATTTCTTCCCTCTCGATCACCCTTCTGCCAGTTTTCTGCTAAAAGGCTGACATTTTGTGTTAACACCTTTTTTTTCCCACTACATAATTAAAGCTGCCCAACTACAAACCAGTTTATCTGGAATCCTAATTAGAGATGTTTATATTTCATTTGACGATGCCAAGCTATACAAATGAGGCTGTAAGAAAGTTTGAGTGATGACTCCTGGAGCAGGAACCATGTCTTAAGTGTCTACGTCTTATTTTAGTTTAATGCGAAAGTTTTGTCACTTCACTGTAATTTTTCTGTGGTGATATCCTTTTTTTTAGTTGATGTTTTTCATGAATTCTTTGCTCCAATACTTCATCCTTTGGATTTTTGAAAACCGGAGTTAGATCGATTCAAGCAGAAACCTAAGATTGTTTTTCCTCTGAAATGTTGGTCACTGAACTTTGAAGGAATATTCAGTGGTACATCAGAACTTCTATGAATCCAACTTTACAATTATGTTATATTTTATTTAAACTTTTACACCAGTTGTAAAAATAGATTAATAGCTGCTCCAATTATACCCATTAATATGTGGGTGGAGGACTTTGTGCTCATGGTTTGAGACATTTTCATGACTGTAAAAACAGTACATTTTTGTAAGCCTCCAAACTTCACATCATCAACATCATCGTACCCTCTCACTACTTTTTTTTTTATCTTAGAAAGGAAAAGAAAAAAAAATATATAGTTTCTTCTAGTTGTTCTATTTTATTTATTTAATAGAAAATACCTTTTTCACACAGAACAATGCTATTACTCAAAGAACAGAGAAAAGAAAAGATGCGGCCGCATTGACAGACGTTTTTGACCACACGCTGCACATTGTACGCAGATCAGCACTCACTTTAACCCTTGTGCTGTCTTGGATGACCCCACCCTTACTTTGACGTGTTCTCCCTACCATAACAAAGGTGGATAAAGGTGGACAAATTTCATGTAATCCATTGAACCAGTGAAGATCACAAATCATTGAAAAAAAAAGGTTCAGAGCTCTGTCTAGTGGGTCTAGATGACCCAACTTCCAACAGTAAAGTGCCTAGGATAGCACAAGGGTTAAGAAAATGAAGAGTGGATTTCCAGCTGGCAAAATGTTCGCGCTTCCACGTACCATTCAGAATTTGTTATTTTCAAACTTAGCATTTTGTTTTTATCTTTGGGGCACAACATTTGCTATGTATTTTTTAGTCTGGTTTGGCCTGATTTGTGTACTATAAAGGAACAACAAAACACCTAAAAGATGAATAAAAAAACACATTTAAGTAAGCAACAATGATGAAAGTTTGCTCATGCTAGGCCTGGTTTAATGGAAGAAAAACAATATATAATAGATTCTTCTTTAATTTACACAGCACATTTGATCTGGTTTCGCCCTGTCTTAACTGTATAAATTATTTTTGCTATTTTGTGCTATATTCATCTTAATGCGCATTCTAAACTTGTATGAGGCTCAGACAAACTCCTGTCCTTGCTCTCTGAAGCCCCCTCCTCCCTTTTTTTGGGTACTTTTTATTTTATGTTCATGTAGCACAAAGTCCTGGACAAACGTCATCTCATTTTACTCTGTACTGCGTCAGCTAAATGTGGTTGAAATAGCCATAAAGCTTCTTGAATCTTAATTTCTTGCAAAAAACGTCAAGCCTTCATTCAGTCTTAAATATAAATGTCACATTGAGACTACAAAGTTGTAGGTTTAATATTTTGACACTCCCCAGGCTTAACTCCTATTGAACTCACAACCATTTGGCAAGAATAAACATTCATTTATATGTATTCATACACCAACCGCCCCTTTTCTTTCCACTTATAACTAGCTCAGTCCAGGTGTACCACAGATGTACTGTAAGTCTAAGAATCAGACAGAAAGTTTCCACCAGTTCTTTCTGCCCCCATCAGTCTCAAACCACAGTTAAAAAAAAAAAAAATAGATGTACATTCTCAGACATCATTATTGAAGTTTGGATGGCTTCATGGCTCGCCGCAGTTTTCTCAGTTTGTAGAGCCAGAAAATGCACGCAGGGATTTGAGGGATTTGGGTCAACCTTTTTCTGCGACAGTTTCGTTTAAACTACAACATTTTCTTGGTGGGACAGAAATCCAACCAGCAGCATTGGAAGACATTAGCTACTGCTTTTCTCTTTAAACTCTTTCCAGAAACTTTTCCACTCCAAGATAATTATGCATTTAATCCATAGAAATCCAATGTCATCCCTGAATGGTGAACGTGTTTAGGTAATTTTTTCCCTAAACAAAAAGCTGATTTTATTTAACAAAAACTACCTATAATATGTATGTATAATATATAATATGTGCTCATATTCATGTTTCTATTGCTCATTATTAGTGTTTATTTTCAGGAATCTACTGCATTCTTGAGACAGGTCTTTTCTTAATGCTGACACATATGGAGCAAGGGGGTTTATAGGACTAGAATTATTCATTTTTACTGAATCAAGTTTCAAAATTTACATACCAATTATTTCTCAGATGGACTGCAAGCTTTAAGAAAAATGAATTTAGATAAAATAAATGAGCGTTACTCTCACATTTGAGCTGAAACATTCATTCACAGCCAGCGGCAGATTGACTCAGCAGCTACTTTAGCTCTGGTTAATGAAATGTTAAATGTTGGAAGACATTTGAATTTTACTCATCAGTGCTTAAATGTTATTTCTTTAATTTACATAAACTGCTACTAAACCCAATTGTTCTTTTCCATGAGCCCTACCATTAGCCTAAACTGAGCTAAGTGTCTGTTGCTTGTTAGACATGGCAGAGCTGTTTGTGTTTGCTTTAACTGCAAACATTTGCCTGACCATTACACTAGCGATTTAATAATATTGTGCCCAAGTGTATAGACACTAATACCATGTTGATCCTGGTTCATTGCTACTGCAGTCCTTACTTTTCTCAGAAGGCTTTCCGATGGGTTTTAGAGTAATTCTCTGGGAATTTGTGCACATTGATTCTGTAAAGCGTTCGGGAAGTCAGGCTTGACGTTGAACAAAAATGAGTCACTGTGCTGCTCGCGCTCATCCTGAGGATGTTCGACGGGGTTGAGATCAAGGCAGTGTCCGGGCCGGGAATGTTCCTCCACATGGAGTCCATCCAAACATGTCCTTTTGTAAAAACAAATCTCCTTCCTCGTAGTTGGACTTTCCGTATCGCATCGTCATCAGACGGAAGTCTTACTTCCTCACTATTATCCCAGATACTGTACATTCTGAAATCGGGATGCCACCAAGTCTAGATTCATCATGGACGCCCCCAAAACAGAAGTCTGAATAATCATGTCACTCAATTCATCTCTGCTCCAGTCGGCTGAGCCCGCCGTGGAAGCTGAAACCATGAAGCTTATGTCTGCTTTATCTAGCTTAAGAGTTTTTTTTTATCCCTCTGCACTGTAGCAGACATCATATTGATCATAGAACAAACCATGCTATAAAAGGCTGGTTTTCAAAAATCCCCCCTAACGCCTTATGTTCTGTTGACTTTCATTGAATCGGACAAACATAAGGATGAAATGTTGAGCTGCCATGAGTGTGGAAAGTAACAGACGTGACAAAGGGTTTGACTTGCAGAAATCCCTCAGTAACTGCGATGTCAGATTTGGTGTTTTCAGATCACAACTACCCAACTCCAGCCCTTTGATCCCAAACTTTACCCTTGACTGTTTTGTAACTATTTTTGTTTTGTTTTTTAAGCGACTGAGCTCAAAAACTAGAAGAAATGTCTATTTGTTTCTGTCAGCCCACAAAGCATCAACAGTTGGACATAGGACGATCTGAATGTCGGCTTTATGATTTCAAACCTGCTAAAGGCCCCCCCACCCCTCCTGCACAAAAGCGGTCCCTTAACCGAAAGAGACAACACAGTTTTGCATAATTTTGTGTCACGTCAAGTTTGTCCTCCATCTCTCTGCAGTAATTTTGAGCCAATTTTTGGCCATTTTGAGTCTCTTTGTAGTTTCTCTATTGCTGTTCAGTCAATTTTCTGTCATTTCTTTGTCTTTTCACAGTTGTTCCTTTGAAGTCGATCTCTTTTTGTTGGCGTTTCTTATACCACGCTGTCTGTTACTTTCAGGAGAATGTGTCATACAGTCGCTGGCGTCTTTGTTGCTCTTTTCACAAATTTTTTCGGATTGGTAGAGACTTGTAGCATGACCGAATTCATGTTTCCCTGAGGAGCATGTGAGCTCTCATTCCATTATTGTCTGCCACACAGGTGCATGAGACAAAAGTTTTCTTCTGCTGTATTTTCTTTAAACTTTTGTTGGAGTCGTTTTTTTTTTTTTTTTTTTTTCAAACTTTTAGTGGACACTTCTGTAATTACAGCATTTCTGCTGATTTTTTTTTTCCAAATAACGAAGCCTGCTTTCTTGAGCTTTATTTTCAGAGTGGGAGTGGGACAGGGCGGTAGCCAGAAAGAGAACATTTTGCTTTTTCTCAAGTCAGAGGGATTCAAATGGGTCAGATTTCACGGTTTGATCTGTTTTCAATTACCGGACAGGCCTTGTAGGGTGGAAAATGCTGAACAATTGAAATGTGCGGAGGCAGCAGGTACTGAGCGACACTGTGAGATGGAAAAGAGGAGAAATGAGGATGAAGATTGGAGCTCAATGAAAAGGAAGAGGAAGAAGATTTTAAACGGGGTTTGATTCCAATCAAACTGTAGAATTAGACAGAGAAAAACAGAAATTCTTTATGGTCTCTTTTTATTCAGCTTGCTCATTGAGCGAGGGCGATACTGAGGGTCTCCCCTCTCTGTGAGGTCAGGTCGTTCTGGACAGAGAGCCGACCGAGCATGTTCTGGAAGTGCAGTTGGCCAAGGGTGGGGCGTGTCATCGGGTTCTAATGGCTTTCACATCTGAGTGTCCCCCAGCACCCTCTGTCATCAAGTTTCATCCAACATCAAAAAGGCACACCTTCCACTTGGCTGCACGCATGTGTCCGGGGAATCAAGCCCTTGGCTTCTCATAAAGCTCCTGGCTATCGCTTTGCCCCCAGCACTTGATGGTCTTCCCAATGCGTTCTGCAAGTTCTGCATGTGGAGGCACATCCGCTGAGCCTTTCTTGGAACCTGAGAATGTGTATCTTATAGGCATGGCGGCTGTCAGAGCAGCAGTTGCCTTTTTGTTTGAGCGCTTGGCCTGGAAAGGCTGCTATCAGATGTAAGAATTTCCTGCCAACTGGTGTCAAAGGTCGGACTTCCATCGATTTCACTCCTGGATCGTGGTATTGTTCAGAACATTTCCTCAAACTCTAGAATTTCGGATGCGTCCCAACACTTCACACCTCATCAACGACAAGAGGCACTAAACACTCATTTATGAACCCACACACCATGAATAGCGGGTGTTCTTGTTCCTTTTCGTCTGTTCCTTATCACCGACCAAAATATCATCAGCTTCTAAATACTGAGCTAGCTGCAACGCTGGTGTTTGGCAGGCAGCTTTGGCTATTCCACTGAAAGCACTTGCTCGCCAAAAGCTAAACTAACAATGAATCAAACCAGCCCACACTTTTCCCTCCATCTGTCAAAGCAGTTATGATATTTCTTGGGTGTTTTACTCCCTGGTCAGAGTTCATTCGGCCCCCAAAAACAAGGGAGTTTCAAGAAGTTATTTAAGCAAATGTTGCTCTAAGCTGCCGTAGTTTAAAAGCACTTATCTTAGATTTCTACAAAATGGGTGTTTTCTTTTCCTGAAAAGAGCTCTTGCTTCCTCTCAGGACCAGTGGTTTTGGCGAGTGCGGGACAACTCTGTACCGCCAGGATACCCCATGCGCATCAGCGTCTTCTGGAGAGGCCTCCCACCCAAAATCGACGCAGTCTACGAGAACAGCGAGGGCAAATTTGTCTTCTTCAAAGGTAAATGTGTTTCCTGCCTTTGTCTTTGATGCACTCCCTGTGTGCCGCTCTTTTCCAGCTGAGGAAGAGAATCAGGCTGCAGCGGCACTGATAGAAAGATTTGTTTACACAGACAACTTCTTTCTGTGTCTACATGAAAAAAAGAGGGTGTATATCTGCAGTGGTAAAGTTTGGTTTAAATTAAATGAAATTGTAGGTTAAAAATCGTAGAGTTTGTTTTTATTTTTCTGAAGATTGCCTACTTTAAATCTAGAAAATATAACTTCAAAACAGTTTTAAAGTTATTTCTGACAGTAAGAAAAAGCAACTTCACAGTAAACATTAAACAAACCTATTTGCAAACTCTCCAAAGATGAAGAGTGGAAGACAGGGAGATGCAAGGGGTGCTGATGCAAGGAGGCGTAGGTAAGCTATGAAAGTCTGCAGGGATCAAGTCTAGAAATCCTCTCTCAAAGCTGTTTCTGTTTTTAACACCAAATGCTTCCTGGAAATGCGCTGCATGGTACCACAGGTCCCACAAGTTTGACTTCCTCGCCTGTCCCGCCCCTCCGCCCGCAGCAGGGACTTGGTGGATTAAGAAAATTCATTTTAACAGAAATGTCACTTCTCATTTGCATTCACACAGCTGATTTCCCAGAAGGCTCTATTCCTTTTGTCCCTGTTTGAAAGAGAAAAATAAGGACGAAAATCTGTCGGGAACAAAACGCAGCACCGCAGGTCTGACTCAAAACAGCTGCTTTGAATGTCCCGGAATAATGAATTTCTCCCAAATAAATGCCCAGATGGACGCCGTAGAATAAAGTTTACAAAGTGAGGTCATGGCTGATTCCTCACATAAGATGTCAGACGGGTGTTCATTCATTCAGTGCAGCCCTGTGCCTTTTATTCAGTCTGTTTTCTTTTCTTAGTCCTTTTATTCAGCATCTACAGCTTAAAGCTGTTTATAACATTTTTGTTCAGTGGTAGAGCTGGGCTTTTCTTTTTTTTTTGATCAGACAAAATGGCCTCAAAGAGAACAGAGCTGAGCTGTAGCAGACTGGAAGATTTTACAATATTACACTTGTGTGCAGAGCATTAGATTAGTTTAAAGCATCATAGTGTAAATACTGGGTTGTAAATCAAAAACATTGGTCCATTACAGTTGTGTTTTTTTTCTGTATGCTGTATCATATTTTTTTTTTAATTAAATGCCAAAATATTGTCCACAAGGTTTGACAATCTAAATCCATCTTTGACTTCCCTCTGTTGTATAAATACCTTGAATATTTTGAAAATGAAATTTCAAAAAATATTTAACAATAAGGAGAGTTAAAAGGGCCTAACTCTATGCACATTAAAGTTGTGTAAAGCAGGTTGTAATGTGCGTACACAATAAATAACGCAAAAGTATTTATTAAGAAAAAGTTGCTTTTTGTACAGATTTTTACCCCTTAACATCAGAGATGTCATCGGCAGCACCCAAATGACACATGCTCTTTGTCACATCGCACTTTACGTGTTGCATAACCTTATGATGCAAAGCCACTTTTCTCCACGATAGAATCAGCTTATTTACGTTAGTTGCGTGAAACCTTTACTACTGTAAAGTGTTGCATATCCAGCAGCTGCTTACTTTTGTTAATTTTTTCTCAATCTTCTGCTGTTATGTTTTGCACTTTCGGGCCTGCTTTAACGGAAAGGGAATGCTCTTAATGCCTGAAGTGACGCTAAAACTTTACCTCGCTAAACATTGCTGTAATTTTTATTGTAGTAACACAATAAAAATAAAAAAGCTTTTGGACTGTCTATTTATAATGTCCACATAAAAAACAGTAATAAACACATTTTTTAAATCCCACACAATTATGTCACTTTCGGGATTCAGGACGTTCCCTTTCCGTTAGATACGTGTCTCTACTTTCGTTGTTGTTTTTCTGGATTTGGTCATTTGATTGCTTTTTGTGATTCGGTCATTTGCACCCATTTGCTTCTGTGTTTCAGGACTCTGTACTTTGTTCTATGATTAGCTATTGTGTTTTAGTATTTGTTCATTTGTATCGAGATTGTTTTTAGTGCTTCAGGATTAGTTATTTGCACCGGGATTTGTTGTTGTTGTTGTATCATAAATATAAACACGTCTTTCATCTCTCAGCCATCGAACATATCAGAGCAACGCAACTTTTTTCACTTCAGAAGCTGCTGGAATTACGTTAATTGCATAAACGGTTTCGTAGTCGCAAAAATGCCAACACTGAAGCCAAAGATCTGGTGTTGAGGGGTCAAATTGACTTAGAATTTGCCACGAGACAAAATACTACACAGTAAGAGGACCTGACTTGCAAAGGATGACATGATAACACATTTTTGCACTGATGTGTTCATTTTTGTCTCTCACAGGTAAGTATGTACATAAGCAAACAATCATATTTTTTATTTGTAAATTAGCTATTTTTTAAAATGCTATATTACAATTTAATGATCTTAGAGGCTTAGGGCTATACATTTAAAAAAGTCCAAGATAAGTATAGCTAGCTGCTACGAGGTATTTATATAGAGATGCTTGTGTGAAAGCACGCACCTCATGCTTTTGTGGATTTGGATGCTGAAATCCACACACAGCTGTATAAATGAGCCTCCCAACAAAATCTTGCAACGATATTGCAAGTCAGCAGACTTCTCAGACATCGCTCGCTGTGTTCCACCTGTTGCTTGCATCCCCTTTGACTCAGACAAACGTCTTCATTGGAATAGGTGGTCCACTGATAAAACATGGCAAACTCATTTCACAGTGTGGCTTACACACTCTACCTCAGCCAAAGTGCTTTCACACTTTAAATTTGCTGCAGATGGTGCTAGTTGTATTTTCGCTTAAGTTTCATCTAACATCATCTGTCTCTAATTCTTGATTAATTTAGGCGTAGACTTCTCCTTCCAAGCTTTCGTGCCACTTTTACAGCTTGGTTTTGTTTAATTTCATTGTAGCACACACTTTTAACCAAAGCTGACGGCAGCGCCTTCCATTTTCAGAATGTCTTTTAAGTTTATAAGTCTTTTTTCCGTATGAAAGCATCAGTTGAGGATGTTCAGATGTCTCCGTCTTAGCCAAAATCTGACTTTATTAGCAGAGAATGAACCAGAGTGAAACCACACAGGCCTGTTGGTCTGTTTTAACACAACTCTGTGTATTTGTTCATCCAATTGTAGAGTTTTTCTTGTATCTGCAGGAAAATTGCACACAGCCTAGATGCTCTCATTCCAGACAGTTTTAACATGTGGAGAGTGTCAAAGTCTGACAGGCCTGGGGTTGTCATGAACGGTGTAAGGCAGGTCTCATTATGCCAACATCCAATTCATGACATGAACTTATACCAAAACTGTACAGAACTCTTACAGCATCGTCCCGTGCATAAGGCTCATTGTCCTGTTTTTCTTTGTACATCGTACAAGAAGCATCGATTCCTTTTTCTTATACCATCACTCCATAAAATGCTCTTTGTGCAACGTTGAAGGCAAGCGAGGGATTAGTCGCTACAGCACAGCAGATGCAGAAGCTCCCGCTACATCAAAGCAGCCCTCAGTGTTCAGAAGATGAAGGTAGGCTTTAATGCGCAGGCTGACTCAAAGTCAGCTATTACTTATAACCAAGAAAAAAAAGCGAGAATCTAATTTCGTGTTGGTCCAGGAGAAAGCGAAAACCTTTATTTGTGAACTGTAGTTTTTGTGGGGGTGGGAAATTATTAATCTAGGGGTGTGGTGTTAGGTTGTGTGTCAAGGCCAGAGGAAGCATGAGCCACAGTGAGTGGAGCAATGTAAGAGCAAGAAATGAAATGACTGGTATTTCCTTTCCAAAAAAGAGACCACTACAGGTCTCTAGTCACATGTAAGACCAAGCCAACACCTCACTATGCTGTCTTTCTTATTTTCTTATCATTCCAAGCTCTCCAGAAATTAAATGTTCAAGATTTACAAAAAAAACAATAAACAAAGCAAATATGGCTTTTCTTTTTTCTTCCTCTACATCAGTGTTCAGACGTTCAACGCTGTTATATTCTACAACTGACTCTTTATTTCAACCATTATTAATTTGAGCTCAATCATCTTGTCTGCTACTCTTCGCACCACACCCTTCCCCCTCAAATTCTTCTTCTTGGCCCACCCTGCACCTCTGTCAGTGATGTAGAAATGCATTTCCTGGGGTCACACTGTGTCAAAAATGCACCGTTTAACCTAATTACTCCACAGGAAGGAGGGCAAAGGGAAGAAATGGAGAAAATGAAACGACGGGACACTTGATGGGATTCTGAATGGCGGGGAAAAAAAGAACACATTTCACAGTTTCCTGTTTTAGCTGCGTTATCTGAAAAATAACATAGTGTTGATATATTTGGCTTTATAAGGTTACACAAGTATTGTTTGTTTCTGCTTGGTTGACAGTTTTCCCTTGAGGATTATCATTTCTTTTTCATTTTAGTTCAGCATGATGAGTTTGCCAAAGTTCCCCCAGTACAAACACTTAACACCCCATTTTTGTCCTTGTAATTACATTTTTTCTTTGGTTTTTCTTTGTGGTGCAGGAAAACAGTTCTGGGTATTTAAGGACACAATGTTGCAGCGTGGATACCCAAAGGACATCACCCAGTTCGCTCGTGGAATGCCTTCCCAGAGCTTTGAGACCGCTGTGTGGTGGGAAGACGTAGCCAAGACCTACTTCTTTAAAGGGGACAGGTGGGTGCAATGGGAGCAAGCATATTTGAGCTTAGACCCATTGTTGATTATTTCAATTCATTTGATTTGTGTAAATGTGTCAGTTCCTAAAGAACAATTTTGGTAACCTGTAAGCACAGGAAAGTTGGAAAATAGCCACCCTCTTTTTTTTTTTTTTAATAAATATTAAATATTTTTTTATATTTAACTATAAACGATAAATATATAATAGAGAAAGTTTGAAATTCTGTGATTATCAAAAGTTTCAGATTTTATTTGTAGTTGTTGATCTGGATAACTTAACCCAGATCCTCCCAGACTGTTCTTCTAGATCTAGAACCCTACTTGTTCAGTCAATCAAAATCTAAAGAATCCGATCCAGCTGATCAACTCGAAGTGGAGTATGGATTGCTGAAAAAAGCCTATTGGTTATCTGAAAAGAGAAGACATGTCTAAACAAAAGAATGCAAAGACAACTTTTCTTACATGTAGGTATTGGCGTGCCAGTGAAGAATCGGGAACCATGGACCCTGGCTATCCAAAGCCCATATCGGTGTGGAGGGGCGTGCCTGATTCACCACAGGGGGCCTTTGTCGACAAAGCAACCGGTACGTTTTGTCCTGCCCCAATACTCTGATCTGGCAGTGACAGCATGAGTCATGTGCCAGCCGGGTGGCATAGATTTCAGCTGGTCTCTGCAACATGCTGCGTGGGAGCTAAACTAGTAGGGCATTGATTGAAATTCGCCCCAGTCAAAAAGTGACTCTTACTGGGTGGCCTGCTTTGCGTGCATCATTAAGAGAAACAAGCAGTGTTTGACTTGTGAAAACAGGAGATGTGTCTATGCAGGAGTAAAGTTTCATTCTCTTTTTTTTGTTTGTTTTTTGTTTAAATTGTGTCAAAAGGGAAGCGTTTTATAATCAGTTCCTCCTGCACAGTGGACCATGAGAGTCAGCAGGAGAAGGACTGTGGAAAGTAGACGGTACAAGACCACTGCTGGGTACCTATCCCAGTTTAAGCCAACTGGCCTTCATTGGGAATGATAGAATGGGATTTGTAGCTCTCAACAAGATCACCTTTTGGCCAATCAGATAGCGTGATAAGGAAAGAAGCTTCCTCGATTGGATAAAATACCCAGGTGGGTTTGAGTTTGTTGTTGGCAGTGACGGCGTTGGAAAAAGCAGAGCAGGTGGTGTTGGATACTTGGCCCATCTGTGCCAAAGATCTGCTGCCAGATCTGTAGCGGAGAATGTCTCTTGCTGAGGGCAGGTGGAGCGGGCATCAATCAGAGCGTGAAGGATGGAGTCGAATCCAACCGGCGATGGGCGTTTCAAACTCTGCTCAAATGTGTGTCAGCCCGCATTTGTTTGCTGGTGTGGCTGTTTGCAGAGACACTATGTCAAATGGCACTTTGATAGCATTGACCCAGATAACCAGACATAATTGTCTATGCCACTGACAAAACATGTCAGGCAACATGATTTTAGGGCCTGAGGGCGTTGTTGACCTGGTTCTAACCCACAGAAGCTCAGCCCGTTTGACTTTTCGTGTTCTCTTCCTCTTTATGCCATTCCTGTGGGCCCCTCTTCTTATATTCTTTCTGTACATATAAAACCTTTTTAATTAGACTGTGTTAAAAGCAGACTAAAAAGCATTTTAGAAACAACAAAAAAGTGACAAATCGTTGCACCAATAAGATCTAATAAGCATCAATGCATTAATCATTATTGGTCTGATTTTACAGACCTCATTTCCCACGTGTGAAATATTTCAAGCTTGCTTTCATTTGAAAATCCTAATCCTGTGTTACATTCTGCAGGCTAACTGTTGCTGTTAAAAGTCCATGGGTGGTGTGTTGTGATCAGCGGTTGGCTCAACACATTAGCACTGGTATATTTTTCCTGTTTTCACCAGCAAACAGACTTTTTTTTACGCCATGTGCTGTTTTGCTGCCTTCTCTGAACTAAAATGGTAACCAACAATGTTTTAAAATGATGTAGGGTAAAGAAAAATGTCAAAAACATTCAATCTTTCAGACTTTGACCCTTGATTACACAAAACAGGGCTCAATATTCCTCATTTTGTCTTTGAAATCAAAAGCTTCCTACATTCAAACTTCCATGTCAGAAAGTTCTACAAAGCACCAGCTGTTGTCAATCATCTGTAAAATTCAGGCTTGGTCAGCTTCAAAAGCTGGTCTGTCATTCTAATTAAACTTGTACGATAAGTTAATGCTGCTTTTTTGTTTCATGCGGTTTGATGCTTTTTTTGTGTCTCGAAATAAATCTTTTAGGAGTTCGCCCTATGTATCTCCTTAGCGGCAACATCTCTATCTAACAGGCACCTCAAGAAAGCCCCGTCCCTCCTTTGCTTCAAATTTACAACATTTCTTCCTTCGCCTTCGCACAGAAGTGTGGCGCGTCCATGAATAATGAATGGCAAGACAAAACGTACAAAGGAGGCCAAGGAGGAGAAGGAGAGCCGGAAATTTCAACTGTGCCGCTCAGTATAGTTTTACACAGCAGATATATTCAGATAGGTCTGTAGTTGAGACTTTCAGGACACAGCGACGTTTGTTTTCAGCCACATACAGCCTTTTCACAAACACACAATATAGAAAAGGCGCCATGTCTGTTGTAGCTTATGCGTTTTTATAGATTAAGGCTAGTGACATAACCCCGCCTTGACTCTGTAATGACTGACTGCAGTATTTGACCTGTTCATTTGAGCGTCTGGCTCCTGTCAAAAAGGAAATGTTGCTCTTGTGATTTGAAGAGCAGCTTTTGTTCTCAGTGACATTCTCTGAACAGTTGTGTGAGCGTGGCTGTGGACCTGCTGGAGACCAGGTTTTTTTTTCCTTTATGACAGATTGGATTAGTCCAGAGGAACAGTGAGAGACATTTTCAGCAGTGGCGCAGAAAGAAAAAAAAATGGATTTGTAATAGAGGTACAGAGAAAATGTTTGATCAAGTTGGCACTTGGGGATTATTTTCAAGAACTTGGGGGTACCTGTGCATTATAGTCTTGCCCATCATGTTAGCACACTGTCAATTGGTGTTTTGGGTATTAGTGAGCAACAGTTATGGTTAGGGTGAAGCTACACTCACACCGCCCTTGGTAATGTGAATTCAAGTGTCTACTTCCAATGAAAAGCCTATGTAAACACATAAATGCTCGTGTCGGGCTTCTGCTTTTAAAACTTGCGTTCACACTTAGCTATTCGCATTCTTAAGTCCGTTTTTGGGCTCTACCTACAAACGTGTAGCCACTGAACGTGGGTTAAAGGTAAAACAAGGTTGAACTTTGACCAATCAGGTACTTGGATTTGGTAGTGACGTATGGCTGGCGTCCCTTCCAATTCACAGAGGTACCAACCCTTTGAAATTTGATCATAAAGGAGAAATTATAATTGCAGTTTTTGCCCTGCCAGAATTTTATGACACCAAGTCTTTCCTCTATTGGAATAGAGCTGTGAAGTAAAAAGCCTGGAGCAAGATTTGCACCACTTTGACTTTTCGCAGGCTGTAACATATCAGTGTAAATACAAGGGTCCAAACGCGCTTAGTGTGTTCTTGAACACGCATCACATGCACATACTAGTTGCAAGGTTTTGCAGGAACCATGTTTTTGACAGCGGAAACAAAAAACTACACATGTAGAGCACTCAAACAGATGCAAGAACAGTCAAACACTTGTAGCATAACAGAGTACTTTTTTATAGCAGAGCAGAGGTAACTCAAAAACAAGCAGGGTGGTTGATCTCAAGAACCAGGCGTAAACTGAAACATTGGGTCACTTCTTGTGTGTGTTGTCTTCTTTATGTAGGTTTTACCTACTTCTACAAGGGGAAGGAATACTGGAAGTTCAACAACCAGCTCCTGCGGGTGGAGCCCGGCTACCCGCGCTCCATCCTCAAAGACTTCATGGGCTGCGATCTCAGGCCGATCGACCCCGGCCGTCCACCAGCCAATGACGGCGACACGGACGTGGTGATCGAGCTGGAAAACGGGGCGGACACGGTGAAGGCCATAGTCATCATCATTCCGTGCGTGCTCGCGCTGTGTGGGGTGATGGTGGTCTACACCGTGGTGCAGTTCAAGAAGAAGGGCACGCCGCGCCACATACTGTACTGCAAACGCTCCATGCAGGAATGGGTCTGACGCATTTGAATGAACAAAGGGAAGGGAGAGGCTGGTGACGGAAAAAAAAAGAACAGCCTCACTTTTATCGAGGAGGATAGCCGACTTTGGAAATGTTTCTCTAAAAACGTATGCCTCCTCCTCCTCTTGGGTGGTCTGACACCTTTGCTCAGACCCTCTGAAACATCCGGACAGACTGACTGTGCTCCGTCGTGCAAAGGCGGTCCTTTAACTTAATGCTGACTCCATCAGCCCCAGCCTTTTTAACAAACAGGGGAGCTGAGGGGGGTCCTCGTTGGGAAGGACACTTTGTCCAAATCCAAAAAGAAAAAAAAAAAGGTGAAACAAAGAAGGTCAGCATCACTTTGTATCTCAGAAACTTGACTTCTTGTCCCTTTCCTGTTTTTGTTTATATTTCTCTGCCTTCTGCTTTTAGTCAGAGGGAGGACCTTCAGGGGCGCTGAATTACCATCTGTCATATCAAGTTCTGAAAAAAAAAAAAAAAAAAAAAAAACTATTTTCTATTGCCTGAACTGGATACTCATTCCACCCAAATCTCTTGAGATGCCCTCCCCCCCAAATATAAAACCCTACGCTTATCACACAACCTTTCTGTTTTGTTTTTATGTCAGAAATAATTTTAATTGATTTGAGAAAGGAGGTCCTCACTGTTCCCTTTAAGACACTCCTAAGACCAAACCAAAAGAATACATTTGTCTCCAAAGAGGATCACTTTTCTGTTAATCTCTACTTCATGTTTGTTGCAGTTTCATTCCGTTTTTCTGGATTTTTATGGTGATTTAGAGTCAGGGAGCTCTGACTGTTGTGGCAGTCTGTTTGAGACACAGGGGCCAAATTTTCTGCAATATTTTAACGCGCCTTAATTATCCTTTATATGATTTTTTTTTGTGCCTGCTTTTGCTCTTCCTTGTGTTTTTCCTTTTGTTTTTAAATACTGCTCTTGTTTTCTTTTGTGTTTAAAAGAAGCTGAAATAAGTGCTTCATGTGGTTGGTTTTCCATGGATGTTATTTTTTATTATATTACCCAAAATCCTCAGCACTGGCTTGCTGAAATATTGTGGGCAGAACAAACGGTAGAGTCGGCCTCTATCGAGAGTATCATTGGAAAATTCTGGAGTAAAGCCACTATTTTGTGCGTGTTAAGATTTCTGTTCTATTTTTTGTTATCTCTGTGCAGCAAAAATCCAAGCCAATGAGAGCTTCAGAGTCTGATTTTGGATTTGTCCTTGCCTTGGATTTGTCCCACAATGCTCTTTCCCGAGGACCTACAACATGGGACGACCAGTCAAGATCAGTGCCTATGTCAGCATGCACGCAAGCATCCGCAGTACACGCAAACGGTTCTAATCTACGTGGCTTTGGAGTTTGGTTGACAAATTCTGCTTTATTGTTACCCCTTTTTTTCAGCGTTTTTCACTTCCCTATTCCCTTCTGACAGGTACAAGTAAATCTAAAAGTATAAAAGAAAAAAAAAGAAGATACTGAAAGATTCAATGGTACATATGCAAATTTAGAAACAACCGTAATGGGTGATTGGTGGTTTTAGATTGGCCTCTACAAGCCTCTCATAAACGCTATGTGTCTTTGAACGTGTTTGCTTTTTCATGGTCACTTACCGTGTTGGAATCCTTCCTGTTTTCTGGTCATAATTGGAATCGGAACGTCTCACTTTTCTTTGTGTAAGATTCTGGGACAGCCAGAAAACATGTCCTGACTGAATGAATAAACTGGTCAATATATGGTAAAGAGCTCAAACTCCGCTCTTCTTTGTCAACTCTGTGCACGCCGAGTGGAAGAACTGCTACTTACATTGTTTACCTTGGAAAATCCAGTTTTTTAGGAAGGTTTGCATCTTTATAGGTTTTAGCTGAACCAACATGATACTTTCAATATTAAAACTGGTTATGTGTGCATTCAAAGTGAGCAGAAATTGGATCGAAGGTCAAATTGGTTCATGATTTCAATTGGTGGATCAGTGTAAAGGAAACTTGGTCAAGTCTGAATTTAAATAGTTAATTTTTACTGCTATTGGCAAAGAATAACGGCAGAATTAGACAGAATGCCTTTTATGGGTCTGAGGGGGGTTAAAGTTGTCGCCTGCTGCTTTTCTGGGTGGCATGATAGAAGCCCGCTCTTCAGATGCAGCGCCCCAGAGGTGCAGAGCGGGCATTTACTGCAGATTGAATGTGAAACAGGAGCTGTGGCGTGTTTATTTTAGCTATGGCGGGACACGTTTGACATACAGTCACCAACAACAAAGTGGATGAGGTCAAAACCGTTAAGTGACTGCGGTCCCCGGCTATGTCTGCTGTGATGAAATTGGCCTCTAGGGATAACGCTTTTCATCACGGGGCTGTTACAATGGTAACACCAGCGCTCTGCTGTCAGACAAAGGCATTGCGGGCTCTGCTATGTTTAGACTGCTGCTTTTTTTTTTTTTTTTTTCCAAGGGCTTTTCATGTTCAGGTTCTTCCTCCATCCCTGTAAATGCACTCTGGACGGGCCTCTCATCTTCTGAAAGTCTTCTACTGTTCTTTGTGCTGCTGAACGAGGAATGGAGAAAGAGTCGCAGTGTTGCGCTTTTTTAACTCGAGCATGTGAATAAAGAATGCGGCTCAGCGGGAGTTTCTCGCTTGACAAACCTCACATTGGTTTTCCCAAAAGGGTGTAGTTGTATCTCAGCATTTGTCTGCTTCCAAATGTCCATTCTGCATCTCATTCCAGCATGAGCAGGATGTGGAAGATTGTTACAACTTTGCAACTGGATCCCAGACAGAAGCGCTGCGGTTCCAGGCCCAAACGCTGGTTCTACACCGACCGTCTCTCTTTCCCTCTGTGCCGCTATTTTTGTCAGCTTTCCTCCTGTTCCTGCTGTCATTGGCTCCGAGCTTGAATGATTAAAACCGGAGCACAAGTCGTGCATTCTCCAAACCCAAGTCTTTACTGCGCTCTGTGCAAAGGTTAAGGACGATAAATCATCACCGTGGTTTTTACTGCAGCTCTTTGGAGCTGCTGCATTCAAGCTTGCTGACAGTGAGAGGGCGGCAAAGTGTTCGCCTTTAAAAACGCTTCAAAATTATTAGTGACACACAGACAGAGGTTGGTGGTTCTTTCTGGTGGAAGCATTTAAAGCAGAGAAACAAAAAGGTCACAGAAATGATTTTAAACTTTTCCCCAACAAAGAATCTTTTACAGACACTTACCCAAATGTGGTTCCAGGAGACAATTCCAAATGTTGACCCTTCTGTACCTTTATCTTTATTGACAAATAAACATTTCTTTTTTACATAGCAGGTTTTATTAAACTGTGACAGATGAAAAAAACCAACAAAAAAAAACAATAAGAAGTATGTAAAATCTTCAAGCTCTCAACCTCTTTATAAAACAGAATGTAACTTTTGTTGGTGATCACAGAGGTCAGACATTACTTGTTGTTGGCCAACAGAGGTTAAAATTCTTCTCCAAATCCGTAGGAATCCAGACTTTCAGCTCTGTCCACAGATTCTCTGCTGGATGAAGGTCTACAGGGGTTAAGATCCAGTGCTAGATGCTCCAACGTTCCAGGGTGCTCCAGTTGCCCTGTTTTCTCAGAAGAAACACTTTTTTTTAAAATCTGATTTGTTCAACAGTGGGGAGGCTGTTTTCTTAGGGGGGTCATGGGCAGCTTTGCGTCTTGTCCAAAGACGGTAAGTGGATGCCAGAGTTATGTCCAAATTCTTTTGCTACTCACTAATTAGTGCATTATATAGTGCGTTCGCCATTTTGTATTGCTCTCCGAGTCTACAATTCCAAAATTGAATTCCCTAGAAATTTCCCAAAGTCTCTGCAAAAAATCAGTGTGTATCGGTGCTCACTTGATTGGGGAAAATACACAATGCATTGCATTTGACAACACCCCCCCCCCCCCCCAAGTCTTTGAATGTACGTTTTTTTACGTCGTAAAATGCTTGTATTGATCAGGTTTTCACTTCATGACATCGGCGAAGTCATATTTGCCTTTAAAAAAAAAAAGTAGTGAACATGGTGTCCAAAGTGCTTTCGGAATCCTGAGCACAAAAAGGTTCCACACTAGATAGTTTTTAGTAATTAGGGAGTAGGGAGGGAATTCAGACATAGACCCGGTTTTTGGTGCCATGTGACCACATCTACCCAGTGTGTAAGTCATTCAGATGTTCCAACAGAACAGATGTTGCTACATGAGTATTACTAGCTGTATGATTCCAGTTTATTGATGGCTTTTTGCATAGAGCTCCAGATTAAGGTAAATTAGAAAGTATTTTACATTTCATCCAGTATATTCAACCTCTTACTCCACTGTCTCCAAGGTGCTGGGCAGTGTTCTAGTACTCCAACTTTGTGTAGGTCTACAGTCCTGCTACAGACTTAACTTTGGTCATGGTGGGCGGTTTGGAATTGGATTAGTTGCCATTGCAGACAGGTGTATTTGTGTGCTTTCTAAAATTAGGAGCTCCCCCTTTAAACAATCATTAAAAGAAAAAAATCCAGAATTTGCAGAAATGCAAACCATTTAAAAACCTTCTAGAATGTGTATTTGTTTCTTTATTATTTTATTGGTTAAATATTAAATTTGATTTGATTTTTGATTTGAAATGGTTCATTTCAAGCAATCAAAAAAAGAATACACAAAAACAATACAATCATCAGTTATACATTCATACAGTAACTAATCAAACTTTGGATTATTAGACATATTAATAAATATTGCTTGAAAGGGAGTGGAAGGAAGCAAACTTATATAATCCCACCCCGTTATACTATAACCATTTTATTACATGATTTATCAATATCCGGTTTCTAGCTTGTATCAGACAGAATTAAGAATCCTGAAATATCAATAAAGCATATGACAAATATGAATTACTATAATTATTTTGTAAAAAATAACTTTTAGAAATCAACATGGCAATGAAGTATCCAAAATATATGCAGATTATGTTACTTATAAAAGTCATTGATATGATTAAAAATAATACTGTATCAGTAAAATAAACATAACACTGTTTCAGGAATTTTCATAGCAAAATTTGATCAAGTATCAAAAGTTAAAATTATGTGCAAAATTATGCTACATTAGCAAAAATCATGAATCAATTTATCAATTTTTTTGGAGCAAGTGAAGTAATATCATTAAAAGTCAATCAATTTAACCATTTTCAATAATTGATTAATCATTTGTTTTATTATTTTTTGTATTTTTATTTATTTATTTATTGGATGTATTTTTTATGATAAAGTAATAATAAGAAGGGTCCATATTTTTTCGAATGACCAAGGTTGGCCCATAAATATGTGTTTTCTTTATGCTGGGATTATTTCATGCTTGATTATAGTCTGCAACCTTTTCTTAAAGATTACAGTTTAATCCTCACTGGATGACAGGAACTTTATCCAATACACTAGTGTGAATACCAATCAGCCATACCTGGGATTTCAAATGCCCTTTATACTCCAATGTTTCATATTCACAGCTTGATCATATGTCAGCCTTTCATGTCAGTGCTCCTACAGTCCCTCCATTCACAGTTTTAATCCCTCCTTCAAAGAGCTGCAGACCCATGCTGTGAATCTCCTCTTTTTTTATTGAGAAATAGAATACATAGAGTTGCTATGTGGAGGGTGACAGATAAAAGTCGTCTTCAGTCTCCCTCAAGTCCATTCAGAGGTGAAGATAGCCTTTCTTTTCAAAGGAAAGATCATCTTCCTATGTCTAGCTGTAGAGCAGGTCTGTGAGGAAGGACAGGAAGTTTTAGGGGGGGGGGGGGCCGCAGAGCAGCGTGTAGAATAAACCAGAAAGAACCGATCAATGACACGTCTCTGCTGCACCACGCTACATCTGCAAAGAAATGAGCCTTTCAGCGTCTGCCGGCTTTTCTGACCAGACGACTCACTAATCTGTTTCCAATTTCTACCGCTTCCATTTTGGGTTCCAAATGCACCTTCTCACTGAATTCAGCTCAGAAAAAGACCTTCAAAAAACAAACCGATGTGTACATTCCAGACGCTCAAATGAGACACATTAGGCTTTTGTTGAAAGTATTTAAGAGCTGTTGTAACAGCAATAAAGCCCCCCCATGCTTGTTGATTTTTGTTTTGCCTTCCCACCATGTTTCAACTGAGAGGTTTCTCGATTTGGACTGGCGGGTTGTCTCCAGCCCTGCTGTCACACATACCATGCTCACATCATTAACCTCGGTGGCATGGGGCTCGTTGCTCGAGACACAAAGGAAAATATATTTAACCCAGAAAGCCCAGGAATGAAGCCGTTTCACATGCGCTCTTACTGAGCGTCTGGTCTAATGGTAATAAGGAAACAAGATAGCACAGGCACATGGGCACATTACCATGCTACACAAGCAAGAGGCAAGAAACCTAAACACCAATAGCTCCTTCATTAAACACAGATATCGATCTTTTAGGTTATAACCCAGCTCCCCACTTTGTCCCCTGCATTATTAATAAACATCTGCAAGCTAATGCTCAGGACAAACATGAGGGAAATAATAATGTTGCTTTTTCTTCCACTGTTGATGGCTTGGTTATGTTTTTAAAAAAAAAGTTGCTATGCTTTTGCAAATGAAGATGCTACCAATTCTAAAGAGAAACTGAATTACTTTAACCCTTTCATACCAGGGTTTTAGCTTCATTGTTTAGATTCTTTCGACTACCATAACTCTGCAATCATTTATTAACGGAATTCCAGCAAATTCTAAAGCAATCAACATAAATCCGCTGATTCTGTTGTCACAGAGAAAAGCAGCTTTGCACTGTTATAATGGTGCAAAGTCGGTTAAAAAAGCCACTTTTCTTTGAGTCAGTATTAGCTGATAAACATTTGATCACATAAACGATCAACAGTTCCGGTGTTAAAGTCCCACTCCAGTCATCTTCTAAGTTATTTTAGAATAATTATGGTTATATCATTTTTAGCCAAAATTAAAAATTAAAAAAATGTGTCTCGTTTTGTAGGACATAGTTTCTGCAGAATGGCAGAAGGTAATCAGGAATTAGCCTCTTGAGTTGTGGGTGGAACTGTTGGGGCACAGTAAGCCTTCCCCCACTTCCCATCATCCATCTGTTTACACCCTCTCTCGCTAGCTTACAGCCCCTCACAACCCCAACATAACATTAGTGGCACAACAAAAATGGTGAACAGTTTTGATCCAGATCCCATCTAAGAAGAGAAAAACAAAGATGAACATGGATCTATTTGTCTACAAGTAAATGCATCAGAATGGAGAGCAGTAGGAAGCTTGTGGCCCGCTGATTGTAGCTAATTGTTGGCATTTTTTCATCTGCTCCTGATTCACAGCAATTAAGAAAAAATATCACTTAGAAATGCAGTTTTAACCCTGATTTAAAAACAGTGTTTTCATCAGAGTTTGTCTTTAAAGAGTAAACCCCAGAGCTATTGGGTCCACAGGACCTGGACCTCAAAGCAAATAATGAGGAAAAAATGTTTTGACCTAAAAAGCTTTAGCTAATAATGATCATCATCTGCTCAGATGTCCTAACCACTTTTTTACCCTAACACATCGCTGTGCAGACCGCTGGTACCTGATTTCATTCTCCTCTCCTGCAAAGGTCAGGAGTTCAAGCTTTGTAGTGGTCCTCCTGAGAAAACCGCTCAGAGGTTTTCTTTGTTTTTGGTCATATTTCAAACTGCCGTCTCAGGTGGCTCCTGCCACCATGCAACTTAAATTCCCACCAAAGGATACAAGTGGGCCACTGAAACTGAGCTCACGGTTAAGGTCAAGCAAAGGTGCTTTGCCTACAGCTGCTGCTGTCGAAAAATATTTCCAAAATATCAAGTTAGCAGGGGTTCAGGAAGTTTACCTTTGACCTTTTTCCCAACCCAGGACACACAGAGGCACGCACTAAGAGCCATGCAGCAGACATACGGTTTAAACCAGAAAAACAAATTTGGAAGGTACCAGCAAGGTTTCACGAAAAATTTCCTGCAACAACCCAAATTCAATTTTCTAGCTAACAACTTGCTTCCATTGTTGGAGCAGAATTTTTTTTTTTTTTTTTACTTTTGCTGAAACTTTAGTTAACTTAGTTTGTAAAGGAATGGATTTGACCACAGTGTTCTCTTGTTTATCATGGTGGATACGTTCTAAATATAACCCGCGCTCAATAAAATCCGTACTTATGCTGCCAATAAGGAGGCAGAACATAATGGGATGTAAAAAATAAATAAAAAACATACAAAAGTTCTCGAAAATAATCCACAAAACAGTGAGACCGCAAAAGTTGACCTACATTGTAGCAAGGGACCTCTGCACCGAACATTTTATTTCGCTATATCCCTTTTAGTTGATCTTATCTGCTTATGTATTGTACTAGTTTTAGTATTTATTATTTTATGCATTTAATTTCATTTTATGCATTTAATCTTATTCTTAATTTTAGCATTTTATCATGATTTTAGCCCCAGTGTTTCTTGTGGGGATCTTTTCTGCCAGAGCTTGCACAATGAGAAGCACTTTTTCTTTTAAATAAGCTTCGATTTGATTTGATTTATTGTAAGCTTTTGACAACATCAAATCTAAAATAAATACAACAAAACATCAAGAAAAGCTCAATTTTCCCATTTATTGACATATTAGGGACTTTCAATACAACCTCTCCCACTCACATTTACCCCAATGTTAAAACTAAAGGAACTAGATCTTTGCCCATAGCCTAGCATGATATTTTTATTTCAACCACAGCAGCCGTTCTTCAGAGGATCAGTCCCTGCATAGCAAACCTGACTTAAGTGAAAATTGTTAAAGGGCAGGTATGCAGGTTTAACATTGCATGTCAGCACGCTGTCAGTGGTGGAAGGTCAGGACTGCGTAAGCTCCAGAGATGCTTTCAGCTCCTTTTGCAGATAGCATCTCTATGCACTGGGCTGCTGTCCCAGATGACTTGTCGTCCATGGCTTTTACCCTCCACTGTCCCCATTCCCTCTGCGGGACTCTCATTAGCCGAGCAAACAAATTATCCACCTTGGCCACTTTATAGACGCGAGGAAGAAGGGTCGAGAGCAGAAAGTAATGATCCAGAGTGTCCAGGTAAAATTAGCTCCATTAATCACACAATTGATTAGGTCAGCTGCAGAATGCAACGGTCCATCCCTCTCTCCTTCATAGGAGGCAAATTCTGGAAACTGATTTGTTTTTTGCCTCTCTATAAATCATATGTTCTGACTGTGAGAGAGCAGTCTTTGCTTTTCTGGAGGCGCTTGTTGGTGTTTTTTTACTCCGATTTCCGAGGAATTCATCGATATATGTCTGCAGTAGATTAAGAAGAAGTAGGCTTTGAAACTTCCTCCATCAACTGCTCATTCAGGGGAAGAAATTCTCAAAAGCCATTTGCCAGTAAACTTTAAACCTTATTCTCTGCTTCACCAACTTTTGTTCTCCTTTTGGCCCCAATAGATTTCCTCCCACTTTCTTGAAGCAGCCATTATGCACAGTTCTAATTTTTTTAGAGACCAGAGTGAAAGAGCCTTTTACTTTCCTCCCAGACTGACATTTCAGATATGACATTCCACTAGATTGTTCATCAAAGCAAAAAAACATGCAAAGTTGAAGCAATTAAACCCAAGCATTGTTTCTTAAGGTTTAAATTCCACAAAACAGTAGTAAGAATATGTTACTTTGATTTTAGGCCTAATAAAACTACATTATAGGTGCAAAAAATCTTCATTTGTTAAACCCAAACTTTGTTCGAATCTAATGCAGTGTAATAGATTAAAATATGAAAAAAGTTAAAGTTTTTTTTCTCTCTCTCTGTTTTATTTATGAAGTTCATGTTTTTATATGTTGTAAAAGTATTTCCAGTGGTCTATTAATCATTATTATGCGTTTTTTAGCCTAAATTTAAATATAAACTGTCATTTTCTGAGACATAGTTTCTGCAGAGTGGCAGGAGTTCATTAGAAATTTGTCACTGAGTTGTGGGTGGGACTGTTGGCATGGAGCAACCCCGCCCCCATTCCCCTCCCCGTTGGAGAGTGGAGCAGAGCAGAGAGTACGGGGGTTTATCGACCGCCCATCATGTGTTTTATGTCACAAATACAATCTTTTTCCAACTGTATTTGTTTGGCTGCTCCTGATTCACAATGGTTTGAATAAAGACATACTCAGAAATTCAATTTTGAGCTTAATTTTCTTTATATATGTCCTCCATCATCAGAAAAATGCAACATGAACATGTTAAAAACATCGTCTCTAAAAACACACAACTCTAAAAGTGCATATTTTCCTTTCATTTCTATTAAGAACCTTTGTTCATTTTTTTTTTCTTTTCAAACTGCACACACACAACTGATTATAAAGTCACAAAACAACATAATCTGTGCCGGATCACGTGATTTGGGTGAAATAAGTCATTATAACTCAAAGATGTAAATGCATAAAGCACACAGCATGATTGGATCAGCCAGTCCATATTCAGAGGCTGCATTACGCCCAAACAGCAGCTGGGCGTGTATGCAATATTCATGACCAGCAACGAGGAAAAAGAACTCCACAACCTCTAGCTGCACAGCAAAATGTGAGCAGGGAAGCAAGTCTGGCCCTTTTTAAAGACCATTTTAAAATGAATGAAAGTTATCTGTGGCTCAGGACAATCCGCATTTTGTTGACGAGTCCATCAACGCCGACTAATGGATTTTGGGTACTGAGATCCAATCATGATGCGTGCAGAGCTGAGATAATGAGAATGTCGTTTAACCCTTTCATGACTCCTGGTTCTCCATAATGCTGTGTCTAGTATTAAAAGGCAGACTGGCCCTGCTTGCCAAATGTTTTTCAATGCAATGTATTGACATATTGTAGCAAAAATGTGAGCATTGACAATTTTATAGGGATATTAGCTTCATTTCAGTCTGTATATAGAAAAACTCCCAGCAAAGAACTTAGTTTCAGGGTTTATTGTTTATTATTTACTTTTTTTTTTTTTTTTTTTTTTACTAAAATGTGTATGCCCTTTAATCATGGAGATCCTGGATTTTGATTTTTTTTTTTTACACACGTGGACACACAAGCGTGGGAAAATCTAATGAGCACCAATTCCATTTTATTCTTTCCTTTGCTGAATTAACAGCTTCCTCTCTGAGTGATAAGGGTTTATCAGCAGGGGGACAAACGATACAATCTTTTTATGCTGCTATTTCTGAGCACCTCAGCAAGAAAATCTGCTACATCGACGCATATTTTTCTTGATTTTGCTTTCTATGTATGGAAAAACTCAAGCTCAGGAAGCGGCAAACACTTTTAAAATTTCTTCTGGGGAAGGTGGCTGCATGGCCACCTGCTGGCTTGCTGCTTTGTTTGCTTTCTCATGCTGCGTTTTGAGTCTGGATGTGAAGATAACAAGTGAAGGAGGGGGCGGGGAGCGCTAGACTCCGTTTTTTGGTACCGTGTGGGTTCTCCATTTGTTCTTTTTCCACGCACATACTTTTTTCTTTTTTTTTTTTTGCCTGAATCTCAGACAACTGCGATAAGATCTGCAAGCTTCTATGAGCCTCAGTCCAACACGTCTGTATCTTTACTATCTAGCACAAACAGCTTCCCCTCAGAAGCAGACATTAGTCCCTGAGGAATTTGCAGGGAAATGAAGTGTGGGTTCAACAAAATCACTGAAAGATGATTGTGGGAAATAAAGGGGAGGTGGTTGATGTCACTTTCTTTACAGTGAGATGTGGCGTTTGGATCAGTAATAGAAGATTGTAGTCTGTTTGCTCAGCTATAGTGCTCTGAGAGGAGGTACGGTCAGTGGCCTGAAAAGGAAAAGCATTGTGAGTGTTTGTGTGAGACGGGCTGTGCTGTGTGCAACTCAAAGGCATCCCAAGGTGTTGGTGTTTGCCTTTGTATTTGTGTATGTACTCAGGAGTGTGTTATGTGTTTTTAGACTTCACCTCATCTGCATTCACCATTTGGACGCGGGTAGCAGCCTCAGTTTTTTTTAGGAATTCTTCTTCCTGTGCTTTAATCTGGAAGCCTTATGCGGTTTCCACAGTCACATTTTGAGAAACTGCTACAGAGCCGGGTACGACAGCTCCCAGGGGTCTCCTAAAAGCTGATATTCCCAGGAGATGGTTCCCATTCTCGTCTGGTCTCAAGCTGCATGTCTGTCTGCCTTTGCCATATAACGGTTAAGTTCCGCAGCAGGTGAGCAAACAGAGAGCCTGAATCATCAACATGTGTCAGGAATGACGGAGGATGAAAATGCCAAAAAATAGAGGCGCAAACATTTATTAAGAAGCTCCAGCAGAACTCAAAATCAAAAGAATAGAATAGAACCAAAATCTACAGTCGATGTAACAACAGAGAATGTGATGGTGAGACGCTGAAAACATGGACTTAAATAAAGCAAAGAGCAATTAACTTAACAGGGGTGTCAAACTCATTTTCACTGAGGGCCAAATCAGCATAAAGCTATCCTCAAAGGGCCAGATATAACTTATACATGTAACTAAACGTAATGAAAAATAAATGTAACTACTCCTTAATGTTAAATAACTCATCATTTATTCATTATAACTTTTTAAAGTTACAATTGCATTTGCATAAAAAAACATATGTTTGCTTTTTACTCTAGCATAAATCCTTTTAAAATAGATTCTGTCAGGTTAGGTTATATGGACAGCATTTAAGTCTTAATGTATAGTAGCCTAATCAAATAATTCAAGGCTTAATTACACCTAGATATGAATAAATAAACACCAATTTTTTATTTTCATTTTAAAAACTTTTATGCTCTCGCGGGCCACATAAAATGACATGGAGGGCCACATTTGGCCCCCGGGCCTTGAGTTTGACACATGTGACTTATAAGAACAGCTGAAAAGAATTCCTCTAAGATCTGGCTCATATGGGGGTTGGGGGTCTTACATTCCTCTGAAAACTGGCAGGTAAAATAGGAGTTCTCTAACAATATCTTTAAAACGGACAATCCAAAGAGGAGCATCCTATTGGCCCTCAGGTTTGCAGAAGAGGAGTAACCCCAGTATCCTCCTAAGAACAGAGAGTAGGGTTACCTCAGTGACCTTAAACCAGGCTGGAGGGCTGCCTCTGTACGTCAGTTCATCGATAAACTTTATCTTGATGAAGCAAAAATCTGACACATGACTCAACAAAAGGATGAAGATAACAGAATGTCGCCATCAATAAGGAAATTCAAAATGCACCGTTACAACAGGTAGAAATACTTGCTTAAATGTTGGGAAAGCATGAGGAGAGGTAATGTACTTTTAACCCTTGTGCTATCCTATGGGGTAAAGATGACCATTGATGTGTTATCCCTACCATGACAATGGTGAAGAGGATTTCATGTAATCCATGGACACCAGTGAAGATCACAAATCATTGCAGAAAAAAGGTTCAGCACACTGTCTAGTGGGTCTAGATGACCCAACTCCCAATGTTAACGTGCCTAGGATAGCACAAGGGATAAGATGAAGCTTAAGGCTTTGCATCATCATTGTTGGTCAAACTCAACTGGGACTACAATACTGTGTTTCTTAACAGAGTAGCAATCGACAAATCTGACGTCATCTTAAAAGTTGGTCAACATCATGTAAGCAGTCTTTGCTGCCAAATCTTTTAATGCTACAATTGTAAACCAATTGTGTCTTTTCTGCCAACAAGTTTAACAAAGAAGTAGAGGTGTTGCACAAGAAGATAGCCATGGAAAATATTTGAATATGTTTCCAGTCATTAAATGCAGATAGGACATTTAAAGGGCGGCCATCCTCTGAAACAGCAATCTGAGTGATTACAGAAGGTAGAGAGGTCACAACTAAAACTCAAAAAATGCAATTTTAGAGATGCGTGAGGAAAGATTTGTTTTTAAAACTGTCCAGCAGTGTCTTGTTTTCATTAAAAAGCAACTGAAACTCATGTTTGTTTTTTTAATTAAATCTTTTTTTAAACTTGGTCAAATAAATCCATGGTGAATCATTTTTTTAAATAGTCCTTAAAAATGTGAATTTTTCAATATTGCATAAAAATGTTTGCCTTTTAGGAGCTTCACATATTTATTAAATTAAATGTAGCGGGGTTTTCGTTTTTTTTTTTTTTACAGAAATTCTTAAACCTTCTACTTTCTCAAGGTGATGTCAATATTGGAAACGTTTCTACCATTAGATTTCTTTGACAAATCCTCAAAGCTGGAAGTGTGAGATCAGAATTACACATACAAAGAAAGACGTGTTTGATAAAAAAAAAAAAAAAAAAAATTAATCAATAATTAATGAATCTGGCAAAAAAGTAGAAGAAGGGATATTTTTAGGGTGAAAGCACACGCTCCAAATGCTGCTAATTTTAGATTAAAGTATTCCGATTATATGTTAACCTTATAAAACACTAAAAGCAATGTTGGCACAACTGTTTTTTGACTTTTATGTTGGGCTTATTTGCTGAATATTATGTTTTTTCTACTGTAGTAAATAGACAACTGAAACTGATTATTGGCTCTTGCACAAAGTATTTATTCATTTTAAATTTACTTTTTGAAGCTTTTTTTAATGCACATCTAATTGCTTATTTTTACATAACATTATTTTTACTTTTTAAGGTTTTTAAAATGCAAAAAGGTATTTGTCTTTTCATCCAATCTCCAGGTTTTAGCTGATAAAGTGGTAACATTTCACTTGTATTTAAATCCATCTCCCACTTCTATAGGAAATATTTAAAAAATGTTTTCTTAATTACACTATAAAGGAGGATTTTGTGTTTTGAATCTATCAAGCTCAGTCCTTTATTAATTAATCGATTTAGCTGCTTGTAATATCATTTTTATTATTAATGGTTCAGCGCTGGGCAGAATAAAAACGGGCTGCGCTTCACAGATGGCTCTTTGTTGGGGAAATATGGAAGTACTTCATCTAAAAATCCTCACTGAACTGCTCCTGCAGGCTCATCCAAACTCACCATAAAGACATTAAAATATTTATTTAGTGTACATCGCCGGGCTGTGACATTTCCTGCTCATCAGACGCTGAGTATTTATAGGAGGTAGTTGTGTTAGTGGAGGGCAGCCATTGCTTCTTGACAGAGTTACTAAGCTAAGCCCTGTGGGGAAGACGATCCGTCCCTTTTTACAGCACCGTCATTACAGAAGTGAATTACACATGACAGCAGAATCCTATTCCCAGACTCTCAGGACTGCATGAAACATTTGGAATCAAAGTAAAAGGCCCATTCTGGATATCAAACATGCATTTGCACTCAGTGTACAGTTCCCCGAGCAGTTTTATTTTCAGCACTTAGATTTGAGTCTACAAACAGGGTAGATGTGAGAGCTGTGAGACCTCGGACCGTGTTTTACGCTGGATGAGTGCAGGCCTCACCGATTCTGATCTCATTTAATCCCACACACAACGCACCTGACCTTTTGACTTCTCCAAATCGAAGGACGATTATTAAGCTGTATGATTTTTTATTTTAATTAATTATTTCTTCTCTGCTAGTTGATCTTGAGCTACACCTGATGCATAACTCATCGTTTTTCTGGCTTTTCTTTTCTTTTTTTTTTTTCATTTATCAGTCTGTTTTGAATCTAGACTTGTGCCTAAAACAGTTTTTTTAAAACATGAAAATCAAAACATAAAAACAACAAACAGAAGTGCAGTTTCATCCAAACATTAAAAAACAATAACATAACAAAAAGATGGTGTGGGCTATAGTTCCATTGAATTACTTAAAAAATATATCTTTTTTTGTCTTTGCACTGCTGACATTAGTTCTACTGAGGGAGTATGCTCAGATTATTCCTCTTTATTAAAGTATTAGCAGAATTGCTAAGAGAGCTTTAAGATGTCATTACAGTTTAGGACAGCAGCTCCTTTGATTATGCATTCTAAAACCTCAGTCACAACTGCCCCTAAGGGGTGGATATGGGCAAACCTGTACCGGACACGTTGCCGTGGGCCGTGTGAATGTAGCATTAGTAATTAGAAAATGAGACAGTAGCCGCGGTTCCATGGGCAAAATATCTTGATCGGATCAATGGTCGGGTTAAAATTCAACCGTGCACATGGGCACAGAAAACCTTTTTCCGATTAGAACAAGCCAAGTGGGTCACACTTTCGGTCGGAATAAATCATTTGGGCATGCGCAGTAGTGCTGAAAATACCGGAAAAAGGAAGAGTCCCACAGTAAACAAACCTTTGCTGTCATATACATTTATGCAGCAGCTCGGTAATATACGAGGCGATCTTCCAAACGTGTTTTTATTAATGTTATGAATATTATGAAGCACCTGTTCGCTCATCATTTTCTATTTAATCTGTTTGGTTGGTGCTTTTTTTGTGGAAAAACGGAGCTCCCAGGAGAGGCTAACACGCGCTAACAACATTAGCCTTGTTTGATAAACTCATGCGGGATGTGCTGCAATCTGCATCTTGGCTGCACGTAAATATGTGGGAATAACATCAGCCTCTATTTTGTCAGGAAACGACTAGAAACACAAATCCACGTGATTGTTTGAACGGTTTCTAAGGACTGAGCGACATTCTGCTTCAAAAAGTTCGCACAGCGCCCCACAGCTGCTGTGTGAGCTGGAAGTCCGAGCTCTGCTCAGAGACACACAGTTCTCCTGACAGCAGCTAACCGAGAGCGGATCGCAGTCACACAAACAACAAAACGCACACGTAACAAAGCATCCTCCCCTCACAAAGTTATTAATCCAGCTGCTCTGCTCAGACACAGTTCGTTCGGTCCACCGGCACATGAGCCAGGACCGCGCAGGGTCCCGCTCCTCCCCGGCACCCCCCTCTGAGGGGTTTAAGAGAGGCGGAGAGCCAGAGGGGGGAAGCGGATCGGCGCTTCGCATCGGGCGTCTGCAGAGCAGCCGGTCGGTCCTGTTTGAGCTCCAAAGCTTTCTACCGTCTATGCGTGACGTAAAACCAGAGCTGTGACACACAATCGTAAGAACCGTTAACATGAACAAAGATCGGATCAACAATCGGTATAACCCACCTATCTCAATCGGAAAGAAAGTTTGATCCGAACAAGTCTGATCGGGGCAGAGTATTCCGAACGGAATTCTTTCCGATTACTTTTGCCAATGTAAACGCAGCTAGTTAGAGCCTAGTTTTTGTAACATTCCTTCGGGTATTCCTCATGCATTCACGTATCACTACAGCAGTGTTTTTCAACCAGTGTGCCGCTGCACACTAGTGTGCCGTGGGAAATTGCCCTCATTCACTGATCTAAAAACATTTCCCATCTCCAGGAAATCAGCTGTTTTTTCATCCAACAGGCCCTGATAAAACACTGAGTAGTTAGGAATATAAAAGATCATAAAAAAAATTTCTTTGTGTTTATTTGATTCTATTAAAGACATTTTGATAAGAATGATACCGCGCTTTAGCTACAACTAAAGGTGTTTGCGGAAAAGTCCCTCCCCTCCCCTTTAACTGTCTCCACCAATCATTCTTGAAGGCTTAATCACATGTCATCAGTCTGACCAATCAGAAGTAGTTAAAGACTCAACTTCCTTGTCCCGATTTAGCTCAAAAAGTCGCTCAGTTCTAACAAAAATAGCAGCTATAGCTCGTCTTTAGCGGTGTAGCTTTCCACAGAATCCGGTTTCAGACCGTGGAACAAGTGAACAATACAATGAAGCTCAGAGACGCTAATCTTTCTGCCCTTTAGTGTCCTGTAGCGTCCGATTTTACACTACATCTCCCATGATGCATTGGCTTAAAGGAACAGCGTCTGAGTGTACAATGAGTCTTCCTTGTTATACGTCTTGAAACCACAAAGAACACGCATCAAACAGATTTTTAATTTTCTAACTTACCTTTTATTTTATCTTTTAGAAAAAACAGCTGCAACTTCCATCTTTTTCTGCCAGAATTATCACGAAAATGCACGTGAGATTGCGGGGGGGTGGGGGGGGGGGTGGGGGTGGGGGGCTGACGATCAATACAGACTGCGTTTCTGCTTTTTTTTTTTTTTTTTTGGATGCTGGTGTGCCGCGGGATTTTTGTCAAGGTTAAAAAACACTGCACTACAGGGTCGGTAGGGGGCCGGTCTTCACACCTTACTTAGGACAAGAGTGGGGCGTTAGGGCAACACACAATGGCATTGATTGTACATCACAAGTACGTGCAACTTACTTCCTGATTCACTTACCACTCACATGACATTCGTACATTCCATTATCAGTGAGCCTGAAGGGAGCAGAAATACACACCTGCACTCCCCTTGAGAGGTGGCCCCTTCTTTCAATGACCCTCCACTGGCCTGGATAGCCCAAAAACCCGCAGCATCCATACGGGGCAACCCTTGTACAGGTGCATGTGACTTAGGCTTAAAGAAAGCAAAGGACTGAAACTTTAGTTAGTGCAACACAGAAACGTCATCCATGCTTCACTTAAATTAGACTCTTTTTACAATGATCTTAACTAATGGTGTTACAATTGTCAAGCTAAGACATTGGCTAAGAAGGAGTGTGTGATAGTGGTTGTAACATTTTTTACATATCTCTTGTGCTGGAAGTCTTCATTTTTGTCTTTTTCATACCCAGATGCATCGATCACTAATGGCACTAATTTTAGCTCTGCAAGAA
The DNA here is from genome assembly GCA_023969325.1 of Oryzias curvinotus. NCBI lineage: Eukaryota > Metazoa > Chordata > Actinopteri > Beloniformes > Adrianichthyidae > Oryzias > Oryzias curvinotus. The sequence continues at coordinate 11,045,675 of CM043711.1, forward strand.
TATCTCTCTCTGTCAAAGTGGATTACAAATTCCTCGTGTTCCTTTATTAGAATCTAACCCTGTCCCCGGGTAACATGCTGGGGTTGAAAGTGTAGTCAAAATGAGAAGGAACGAAGGTAGCTTAATGTGCCCAAAGCTAAAATAAAAAGCAATGGTTGAGAGCAGAATAATGCATCTGGCTCCACTAAACTTGGAGTAAACTGGCCCCTCCACTTTAGGCTTTGTTTTTTTTTTTTTTCAAAACCAATGGGTGACATCACAGTTTATCAATCCCGTTAATATATGTCTATGCCCCGAAAGCACAATTTTATCTTTTACAAGTCATAATAATGACATAAATACAACTGAGTTTTAGGGCCACCAAAAAAAAAAAAAGTAAAATTAGGAGATTTTATCTCGTAAATTTGTGAGATTTTAAGTCTTAAATTTATGAGAAAAAAACTCGTAAATTTACTAGATTAAAGTGGAAGTGAGCATACAGAGCAGCAGGTGAATGCCATGCAGCAGCAGAGCAGACCGACTAAACGTTGTTGAAGAGGTGAGCTGAATGTTTATTGATAACGTTCCAAATGTCTGGAAGCTCATTTGTTTGATTTACAATTTATTAAAGTTTTATTTATTGATGGTTGATTTGCAGGATCTCTGCAGCCCGATGAAGCCATCAGTGTCCTTGCAGGCAGCTGTCCACCTGAATCCTTTCTTTCAACGTTCTAATGCTAATATAACAGACTAATTTTATTCCCCATTTTATGTTGTAACGGGACGCTTCATCTGGAGGAGGGGGCGTTTGTAACACTGTTTACTTCCGCATTGGTGTTCAGATGACAAGTTCATGATGTAAGGTGACAAATGAACTTCAGGGTGTGTGAATGAAAAGGAGAATAAAGGCTGCAGCGGTCCTCTACACCCAAACGTGTCCCTGAGCTCCTTATTTTACAGATGAAACTCCGCTTTACTGACACTGAACCCCGGAAAGATGGCTCCACTGACAATAATCTGATTTTGAGTCGCTAAAAGGTTCAGAATCTCTTTGTTTTTTAAACCTATAATCCGGAAATAAAATAAAGCTTCACAAAAGGCACCTCATATTTCATCTTCAAGCTTGGCTCCCATAAACGGAAAACTTTGGTGTTTTCTCCTTGTTAATCTATGACTTTTTTCTCCTAAATTTACAAGATTTTAAGTCGTAGATTTATGAGATATAAACTCGTAAATTTACTAGTTTTTATCTCCTAAATTTACGAGATTAAATCTCGTAATTGTACTTTTTTTTTTTTTTGTTGGCCCTAAAACTCCGTCGTACATAAAAATTCTTTAAAAAACTTTTTTTGTAAAAAAAAAATTGATTGTTTCAAGGAAAATGTTTTTTTTTTTTTACTGAAGAATGTGTAAGTTCACAAGCTTGACACTATGTTGCACCACCTCTCAAAGTGCTGTGTTAGAAAGTAGAGGTAGGAAGTGAAGTCACCCCTTCCTGTTCTTAAGCAGCAACAATCTCCATAGTTTTTTCCTTTCATCTGTGTCCACTTCGATTTAAAAATTCTATTTCTCAGTTCTACCGGGAAAAAGGAGTTCAAAGAACTTCAAGCTGCACCGCCTTTAACAAGGACTCCAGATCTCTTCTGGAAGGATCTGTGCATTAAAATGAACTCAATGGACTGAAGATTCTCTGGGTTTGCTGTGTGACTGTTGTGTTGATGCCATTCAGCTCAGATAATTACAGCTAATTTTAGTAATGTTTGTCCTTTTTATTATTTTTCATAATTTGTTTTGGTGACGTGGTTTTAACTCAGAATCTCAACTTTGGCTGTTGTTTATTAATTTCTGCAGTGTAGTTGGTTGGAGGGTTAAACCCCAACAGGACAACAAGCCTAATCCCACTTTGGCCTGAATGATAAGACCTCCCTAAATTAAATAAAGCAGTTAAGGAAGACGTGTTAAATAAACAGCCGATTTACCATCTCTGTTTATTTTCCTTGTAACTCTGATATGCTTAAGCTGCTGTTGGTGTTTACAATGGTTACAGATTCCCAGGAAGTGGCTAAAAGCTTTAAAACTTTAATTTACATTATTTCAGAATATCCCCTTCACTGGTTTCTGTGAAAAATCAGTTTTCTCTTGTAATGTTACTCCAGATTGGCCCCTTGTTCCTGGAGTCAATAGAGTTACTTTTAGACCGAAAGCAGTTTTTTTCAGGATTGTAAAATAGTAGTTTTGATGTATGGATGGAAGAAGAATGTTGACACAGATTATGTTACTTTTAGTATTATTTTTTCTAATGTATTTCAGTCAAACTTAGACACAACCACTGTATTTTACTTGACAGATACAATTTTGAACACAGTAACTTTTTAAAATCTTTTTATTTTTATTTAACGTTTTACCACATTTTAGGGCACACTGTCAATGAATGGTCTGTTTTCCAACTTATGTCATATATAAGATGCACTGAACTATAAGGGCGCATTAAGCAAGACAAAGGAGTCAGTCAGACTATAATAACTGCCTTCACAGTAAGTAGAATTTGTTCATGACACGCTAAACCCTAGACGCATTAGCTGCATTAATTAACGTATTCACGGTACCAGTAATGCGGCATTCACACCGGCTGTGTGTAGTGCGTTCAAGAACGCGCTAGACACAGTTTCATGAACACGTGTTTAGCCAGTGGTGTTCACACCGGACATGCAGGGAGGGGGATTCTTCTTTTTTTTTGTTTTTTTACTGTTTACTATCACTTGGACGCCACTTATAGTGGGATGAAACTTGATGTGAAAATCCAAAGTGGTGAAATTCCCTCAAGTCTTGCTCCAGGCTTTTTGTTTTTCACAGCTCTGTTCCTACAAATGTTTGAGTTGGGCTTGGCACAAAGCACAATTTGTCCTTTGTGATCATGTTTACAACAGTTGGTACTTCCATGTTTTAAAAATGACTCTACATACACACCACTATCATATCAGAGTCACCGCAATTAAGCGTCAAAAAGTTCAAGCAGTTGAAAGTTTAGCATGCGATTAATGAACGCCCCATTTGTACATAGAGCCCGTGACTGGACTTAGAAACGTGCATAGCAACAGGCGGATATGAACGTTCCAGATGCAGAGACCCGAAATTCTGGTTTAAACACGTTTGCATAGACTTTTTATTGAAAGTGGCCGCCTGAACACAATTTGACACAGCCAGTGCAAAAGTAGCATAACTCCTAACTTTTTTTGCAACATGTAAAATACCAGACTGATATCGCAAAAATAAACGTTACTGTTTCAACGTTAACCCTTGTGCTATCCTAGGCAATTTAACATTGGGCGTGGGGTCATCTAGACCCCACAAGACAGTGCCCTAAGCCTTTTTTCTTCAATGATTTGTGATCTTCACTGGTGTCCATGGATTACATGAAATCCTCTTCACCTTTATTCACCTTTGTCATTGTAGGGAGAACACGTCAATGTAAGGGTTGGGTCATCTTGACCCCATAGGATAGCAAAAGGGTTAACTCCAAACCTGGTTAGTAACTTGTGAAAAAACACTGTCCAACATGCTACCTATTTGCCACAGCACTTTCACATGAACACCTCACCTTGTTTGCAACTCGTAAGAAAAAACAGACTGACATTTTGACAGAGCACCATGTAAAATTGCTTCAACATCAGGAAACATAACCAAAGTTCATTAGTCTACATATAGATCGACTTTTGTTTTTTGAAACAAATTAAGGCTTTTAAATGTGCCTTATAGTGCAGAAAATACAGCAAATAGATTTTTGTCAAATGTATATCTATTCTAAAATAAACTTTGTTTAAAGTCATTGACCATATTTTTATTTTTTCTTGTTTGTTTTAAAGAGGCATGAAGATAAAACTAAGTAAATCATCTCCCCAATGGTTCTTGTTGGTGTTGCATGCACAGGCGAATGAATGATGTATAATGACTGAAATGAGAAGGCAAACTGTGTCAGACCATCCCTTTAGATGCTCTTAAAGGAACCACCGAAATTCGTTTGCTCAGTTTCTCTCTTTGAGCAGTTCCTCTTTCATATTTACTTGCTGTCCAAATATGCATGAGAACTTCTGAGAAAGGGAGATGAAAACACCCACCACATTTCTTAGACTTAAAGCTCAAAATAATCACAAACTCCTTTCATTCGTTACACCAAAAGGCACTAAGCTACAACTGGAGTTCTAGGAAAGGTAATAAAATATTTAAGGAGTTTCAAGCAGCAAAAAAATACTGTGCACAGACACCAAGACAGACTATTTGCCATTAAACAGCTGCAATCCTGTTTAGAAAAGAAAACTAACATTTTCAATATTTAAAATGTTCCTAAACCTGATGGAGTTCAGCCATTTTAGTGAATTTCTCCTTAGTATTTATCTATTTATCACCAATATGTTAGAGGTCAGATAATATCATGTGGGTTAATTGGATGTTCAACTGTAGGAGAAGTTTGACCCAAACCTCTTCTTTGGAGAACTTTGGAAAACCGAGGTAGCTTCCCACCAAAAACAGAAGAAAGTTGTGAGAGGGTTACAGCATTTCACAAATATGAACTCCTTTCTTTTTCACTCAACAAATACACATATGGTGAAGATCAGGGCGCACTCATGCCACATGAGACATACAGTGGTGGACAACGTGACTATTTGTCTCCCTTTAAATAGGCAGACTGACTGATTCTGGGTTGGAAAACAGCTGTGATGTCAATTAAAGGACATACCTGAGTTCCTCATGACCCCCTGGGCAAGTAGTTCTCAGTCTTTTATGGAGGTACCATCATTTTTGTCCAACCCCATTTCGTTTATTTTTTTTTTTAATAATTCTGTTAATCAACAACTCAAAAGTAATGGCTGATTTTGATTATTTAATTTTCAATACATTTTAATTTATTGTTACTTTTGTTTTGAACATTTCAAGCCATTTCAGTGAGCATTGTGGACTTTCTTTAACTGAGAGGTACCAACAATTTTGTCCACCACTGTATACTGTAATACTAGTACCTGATCGCTAGAGGCTTAGCCTCATCATTTTTCACAAATGTCAATTCAATTTTATTTAATTGAGCTGTTCTGTGATATATTACAGTTTTTGGTTTGGAAGCAGCTTACAGTGCATTACTTCTAATTTCTATACACTTACACGGCAAGAGTGAGAGTATGGAGAACCATGTCATCACATGACCCAGTTATATGAATCGGGACCTGACTTAAAGTTGTTTTGAATTAGTTTTTAACCAGCATCCTGACAGAAAATCACAACATGGAAAAATAACAAACACAACTTGCAACTGTTGAAATTGGAAAGCGCCCTGAACAACCTTTTCAGAGAAAATTTAAAAAGGCAACATCCATATTTGAGTGCAATTTTGATTTGGGATAGTAAAAAAATTAATAAAAAAAGGACAGTTCATAAATTTGCCTCTTCATTGTTATGGACAAAGACTAAACTTAAACACACATGGCCAAGGCACACAGAAATACTTCCCTTTGAGCAGGTACAGCTATTAAACATGAAGGCATTGTTGTTCTTCACCCTTCAGGGGTCACCACAGCAAATCAGCTTTCATTTATTCACACAAGTGTGTTTTTACACAACGTTTGTTACTGCGGATTCCTTTCCTGAAACAACTTTGTATTTTATCTAGGCTGGGGACCGGCAGAAGGGGAACCAAAACTTGACCACCTTGTGGCTTCATAGCAGCAGGGTCTTTTCCAAGGACTCACAGCATATAGAGTTTTCTCACCCCCTGGGAAACGAACAGGCTCCAGTCCTACACCTAACCAACTGAGTATCCAGCTGCATTAAACATAAATACATTAAGGACACTTATACAAGACAGTAATCCAAATAATCTTATTTAGCCCCATTGCAACACTAGAGTATTCACTGTTCACTAAAGAGCAAAGGTAGTTAAAAAATACCAACTTTTTTGCCCTTTTCGTCGCAAATGACCTCAAATCACTTCTACTGGGGGACAGATTGCGATCCAGCAATGATGGCTTTAGCCCACATTTCTGCTGCAATAACTGTCTTAAAATCCTCAAGCCGATTAAAGTGACATATGCTGAGTTGAACACTATTTCCCACATTTATCGCTGGAGGCACAACTCCTCTCTCATTAGTTTGGGAGTCAGACATGTGGCAGAGACACACGGGAGCTGAGCTGATAGGAAGGCAGGCGGGGGTTGGCATGGTTCCACTGACACACGCTGGAGGTCGTCATCAAGGGAGGCCAGAACCCACTTGTAAAAAAGAAGTTTCCCAAGGCCTTAGTAGCATACAGGGGGTTGACCCGTGGGGATGCTGCACGTTTTTGGGTTGTTTGGGCCCTTGGAGGATCATAGTGAGGTGAGCACATGTGGTTCTTACCATTCCCTTATGCGAACACCTCAAGGGGCGACACCTAAATGGAAGCTACCATTGTCGTCCGTGTGGTCAGTGTATCATGAAGTATTTATAAGGATAATGTGAGCTACACACATTTATGATACACGAGTGAGGTGGCTTCTTACTGACCGTGCTCAAATGCTGCATGCACGAGGTGTGCAGGTGATTGGCTAATTTCCTAAATTTTAGGTGCAAGGAATGCCTACTCATCACTTGAATGGCACTAACGAGTCCCTTGCGTAACCTGCAAGATTAATGTGAGTTGAAAGAAGGAAAAATCCTGCATCTCACCTACTTCACCCTTACTTAGAATTCACTGTTGTATAGGTGACCTGTTGAAGGTCGCATGCCATAAAAAAAAAAAAAGGAAACAGCCTTTTTTACTACACGGGCTCACCAATCACTCTACCATCGTAGGCCATTCTAAGATTCGGTGATGTCACAGTAACAGAAAAACATTAGAAATGTGTTCTGTGGTCCACTTGCATTGTGGTACATCAGATATAATTTCCATTAAGGGGTTCTAATGGGTTAAAATTTTGTGTTGGTCAACCACAGACAGGTTTTCCCATTTATTGCCTGCAGACAGCCTGTATCCATCCATAGAGGCAGTTGTGACTAAGTCCTAAGCAGGGAAGGCAAAAGCTGGAAAGACTGTGATAGTGAAAAATCAGTCATGTTCTGTCATTCACCACTGAACATGGTGAATTACAGTAGTGTGAGTTCAGTCTGGGCGGTAAATTGAGATTTTGGATCATTTAGGTCCCTGTTGACTGATCAAATGATGGGAGACCCTCTGTGAGACAAATATTACAGGGTTGGAAGCGCCATGCGTGTTCATAGATTTGGTTTTTATGTGTGCATCCATGTTTGATCATCATAAACACAGATTTATGCATAAATGGATCCAAAGCTGGGGAAAATAAAGGATGCCGACTTCCTCTTTTCATGAAAACACAAATGTGAGCCCACACAAACACACACATGCACAATCAGTGATAGATAGATGCTGTTTCCTGGCCAGCCCACCACATTAGAGCTGCATGTTCTCCACCCCAACCCCCCAACCCCCCCCCTTCCCAGCTCGCTCCACAAAAACTCACCCAGGGGGTCAACAACAATCTAAATTTCAATTAGAGTGGAAAATGCCGCTGATAGAGACCAAATGAGTGTTGATGCTGTTTCGTCTGAGCGGTTCAGAGTGTATTTCGGCAGCTTCTTCTGGGGGAGGGGGGTGGTGGTTTTGGGGCAATTATTTCATTATCTCCCATGCGCTCACAGCGGACCAGGGTCGCAGCTCTGGCCAAGATTAGCCGGAACCACAATTATTATTACAATTAGTCATCAGACGGCACCAGCAAGTGCTTGACCCGGAGAAAAACTGAATGTCAGCTTAAAACTGTTATTAAAGCGCTGAAGGTGGAAAGAGGAATGGGGATGGAGGGATATGGGGCAAATGCAATTTACGCGTCATTGGCGAGCCAGAGGTCCAAACTTGATGAGTTTAAGCAAAAAGGGAGAATGGAGAGAAAGATTTCTGCTCAGATACTTAAACGACTGCTTGGAAAGTTAGAACTAAATGTCAGTCTCAACTGAGATGAAGTGACTCCTATAAGACAAAAAATAAAAAATAAAAAAACACAGTTAGTGTAAATATTAACTGCCCACCAGGTCCGGTGGTCCTGATTGCATTCATCAAGGTCTGGGGAGGAGGAAAAAAAAAATACAGGAAACAAATTTGCTGTGAAGAGCCAGAGGTGCACCTACGTAAATCAGATTTGCATTTCCATCGCAAATCAAGTCCAGCTGCGTTTTGCTTATGTCATGCCTCTCCGATTACAGCTGGCAAAAGCGGGGCGCCGAGAGCGCTGCAGATGTGTCAGTGTGGGATCAAAGAAGGGGGGGATGAGAGCAGGATATTGAAGTCATGGTAGGACAGAGGACGTGAGGGGATTTCCAGATGTTTGTAGCAATCGTGACCACCAAGGAGAAGATCTGAGAGCGAGTGGCTGAAGCTCACCTTCGCTACGTTTGCCGTGGCAATGACTGTATTCCCTTAGACAGCTGCTCATGGTTTAAAGTTTCTCTTGGAGGGTGTGTGTCCATAGAACAGAGCCTGCATTTTCAACTCCTTCCTCCGTTGTGCAAATGCACCGTTTGGTGCCCCTGCTGACTTATGGTTCTCAGTTACAACTGGATTCTTTGAAAACGTGAATTCCCAGTGTACATGTTTTATATACATTGATCTCAAACAAAGACAAGGGTCCTGGTTCAGCCTCTAATTAACTATGTTGTAGTTTTTTATGTAAATACACTAAAATTATTGAGAAACCTGATGCTACATTTACACCGGGTATGTATCACACAATAAGAACATGATGAACGCTGGTTCTTGGTTCATGCACCCAGTACTGGTGCATGTGCTTACAGTTAGAAGAGAATTGGTGTGAAATGTCGAAGCAGTGCAAATCTCGTGAATCTTGCTGCAGGCCTTTTCTTTCACAGCTCTATTCTGATATATAAAAGACTTGGTGTCAGAGAATTCCGACCGGGCACAAACCGCAATAATTCATTTCTCCTTTATGATTCATTGTCAAACGCTTGGCACTACCTTGAATTAAGAGGGACGCCATTCATTCGTCATTACTAAATCTGAGTCCCTGATTGGTCAAAGTTGTTGCGATCCATGTGTTTTGCTTTTACAATCGGTGTTGTTTGATACTCTTTCGCATGTGTTAATAAAAACCCCTTTTGTAATAAAGCTGATTAAAGCTGAACTTTATTTATTGATTCACCGGACAGGACAGGAGGTGGGAGACAGCGGGTGGGGTGGGGGTGGGGGTGGTGGTGGGGTGGGGGGGGGTGGGGGTCATGGAAAGTCACAGGTTGAGTGCCATAGGTAAATTACGTGCGTTTGTTCTTATACACACATGTAAACACACAAAGCATCACACAGTATTAACACAACTACCTACAAATGTTACATTTAAATCTATACAGATTTATGGTATTCATAGAGGACTTGTCTCAAATCTCTCTGACTGGTATTTCCTCGTACACAGAGACATAGGATTTACACATTAGAAAAAAAAAACACCACCAAACACCATCCACCATCCAAAAAATGTGAATAAGCACTTTTTATGACTTGTATAGTGGTGTATGACTGTGTGTTCCCTGGAAACCTGGTTTAGCTTTCAACGGAAACTTTGTGGCTGTGTGCTTTGCACGTAGTGCCCCATAAACAGTCTTGAGAAGTGGCATAGCTATGAGAGTTTTGAAAATGGAAGCCAAAAAAACACCACATATACATAGACTTTTTATTGGAAGTAGCCACTTGATCGTAGTTTGCAGAGGGCGGTGTAAACGTAGCTTGACAGTTTTGTGGTTTCCGCGTTTTTAGTTGTTTTTATATAAATTGCCTTTTGTTTGCAATACCAAATTCTTTCACTAAACCATTCTAGCAGATGAAAAGTCACGAATGAAAACAGTTTTAGTGCACATCCTGATGTACAATAAAGTGCACAATGATGCCCAGACAGACACACAAGGCTCCACAACAGTGCACACAGACTCACACTCCTTGATAAAAGTCAATTAGTCCAATGGCTATTAGAGCAGATGAGCAAATACCAGAGGGTTTTTGGTGAGGGGCTGATAATGTGAGATCTGAAGAGGTCATCCTCAGTACTAATTGACTCCGGCTTCCAAGTGGGCCCCGGTTGGCAGTTTTGCCAGCGGTTCCTATCAATAGTTGATATCAGTGTCATTGCAGGCAGCGGAGAGATGGCGTTCAGAGACGGCAGCGGAACCGGCTTCTGATTTGCTCCGCGGCGGGAAAGGGAATGGAATGAGCCCTCCTGCTCTGTTGTGTGCCTCCGTGACCAGAAGCACACGATGATAAATACGACATTAGCGCCAGGACACGACAACATTTGGAAGAGCGGAGTTAGCGAGGAGCTAATGGGAACATAATGACGCCGGGTTGGATTGCAGAGGGGTGCCATTTGTTGGGTGCATTGCTCTGCAAACGTCGGCCAAGTATATAGGACGCTGAACAGAGAAACAATGTTTTTACGTAAACAGGGAGCACTATATCCTTTATTAAGAGTTTTGGACCAAAACAAGTAGAATATTACTCGTACCCTCAGGGGGGCCTAAACAATTATCTCTATAAACCATGATGATACAAGTGCAGAGAAATATGAAATGAAACAAATTTTGTTTTTCCTGTTTGTCCTGAAGTACACATTCAGCTCGACATTCAAAGCAAACTGTTCTTTCCTTGTTCATAAACAGTTTTTTTTTTTTTTTAGCGATTAGCTCTACCTCTTAACTTCTCTTGACACCACGTGAGTCTTTCCTTCCTCCTTTCTCTCCTAATTTCCCTCCTAATCAGCGCTGGCTGCCATTAGCAGTGATCTCTGACATCACACTGAGTTGCTTAGTTCCCAGAAATCAGCATTGAGACAATCAAACTCAGCGGAGGTGGATGTAACAGGTCAGTGGGGGATCGCTTCCTGATTAGGGAGCTGCCTGACTCAGTCAACCTGCAGCAGAATCACTCATTATTAGGCTTTGGTAATGTGCAGTAATTAGTCGTGGGATGGATGAGCAACATGCATGCATGATGGCTGTTAAACCCTTGTTTCTGTGGAAATGAGTTAAAAAAACAAAACACCAGCGTTATTGTTAAGCATATTTGGGGAAATTTTATAAATGGTAGATGGCAAATACGTTTCTTTGCTACCCTCTTAGCAGGCCCAAAGTGCTTTACAGTCACAGTCCCATTCACCCACACACATTCACACACTGATGGCTGCTCCACTGTCTAACACTGGCACCGACGTATAACCAAAAAGAGCAATGTGGGGTTCAGAGTGTTCCTAACAGGGATCGACTGCACTGTACAAATGCTTAATTTGGTGTCAAATCAGACTTGGGAAATCAATGTGAGATTGCTCCCCTCTGTTACCTGCCTCCAGTGGTTTTTGTTGTTTAAACTGCAACAAATGGTAGTTCCTGGTTTGCATCAAAATCAAGAAAGGAAAGTTGGTGCTTGAAAATGAGGCTATCTCCTTTGGCTAATCAAAATTACCAATGGTTTCAAAAAAAGCTTTAATGCTAATAAAAGCCCATGACAGCAATGCTGTGTTGTTTTGGTTCATCTTCCCAATTTGTCAATTTTCTGTAAAATCAATTGGTTTTTATCATTTCAGATTTATCCAACATGGCAGCAGACAGCAGAGCTCAAATAAAACTGTTCTGCAAGAAAACAATACCAAGAACCCAATGTGACCACATCCAAATATTGCAATTGTCTGATCACAGCAGCTTTTCCCATTTTTGCTGAATTCTTTTTGTAAAAACCCAACAGCTCTTCTTTAAACTAGACGTTGCTGATTGGATAACTTTTACATGACAGGAAGAAGCATGTGATTATCAAGTCAGCATGTTTTGAAAGACCATGAGACAGAAGTCTGAGTTACTTTGATATTAGTGGGAGTTCACAAACATCAAACTGACTGGACTCAACTCAGTGATGGCTGTTTTAGTTATGACACCAACAAAGTCCTTGGCTCCCTTTAGGGTCTTATATTTGTGTTTCAGTATTATGGATCTGAGAATCTAATGAGCCCCCCCTCCTCCCTGTGTTTGCCTCCCCTCCCATCGATGCAACACCAAACCTTACTGTGGCTTTTAAAAGCATGCCATGTGCCGACACGTGCCGTGAGCTCAGCTGCCAGCAGGGCTAAGGCCATTGATTCAGTCCAGCTGTAAGGCAGACTTTTTTTTTTACATATTAAATAAATTGAGGACATCTGAGTCAGCTGAATCCAGAGAACATGGCTGTTTGTCATGACTTGCTTTATGTTTCATCACATGTAGGCTTAGATGACTCGGAGTAAGACTTACCCTCTGAAACACCTTTCCCTTCTATCAATATGTGGTGCTTATTTCCTTTTTCCCTTTTATTTGACCATCTACATCCCTTTTTTATATATACAGGATATTTATTTGGTCATCACACCTTGATGCAGAAATTGCAACGGTTGATCTGGCTCAGCAGTCTGACCAGCCAGGGTTCTGAGAGGCTCACCAGCACAAACATTCAGCCACACGAAATGAAATGACAGCAGACAGGCTCCCTGTGCAGGAACAACAACAAACGCATTGGATTGGAAAAATATATACACACGAGAACGCACATATACGATGAGAAAACAACAAGCTCTCCCCTAAAACGGCCTTGCCATCTTTTAGTCAAAGAAAACTCTATAACTTCTGACAAATTTATAACAAACACCTGCAACTCCAAAACTGAATCAACCCTGTGACAGGCAGTTCTCCAGCAGAAAAAAAAATCTTTTTGGGAAATCCGTATTTGTTAATCCTTGTTTTATCTCTGTCCCATCACTCCAGATTTAACTATTGTAATCAAATACAGATTTCTCTCGTTATAACACGATTCACCTTTCACAGCCTCCTGATTGGCTGTAGGCCTTGTCAATCAATCTCCTTAGTGCTGTGTCTCCTGTACAAAATGTGGAACCTTGCCAAAAACAGAAGATCTTTGTTTTCTTGGTACTGGACTTTTTTTTCCAGGAAGGTTTGAACTTTGAGAGTTTAAATAGGACAGAGAAGTGTAAAATATTAATGTACGTCTGAGAAAAGTGCATTAAGTTTGTAGTGAGGAGTTTTATAACCCTAAAACAATCTATATTTATTGTAAAAACTAAAGCTGACTCCTTCCTATTTTGTCTATAGTCATTAATTCCTGCGATAAATGAGGGAGCACTTAATTCTGTTAAATGTTTCCTATATTTTGAGATCTATCAATTAGATTTATTAAACCAGATTAGCAAAAACAGACACATTTTAATGATATAGAAAAAATGGACACTGGTGTTTGACAGTGTACCCAGAAGCTTAGTTTACAGACTATAACAGAAACTTTTTGGGTTAACAAAATGTCTAAGACCTCCAAAACACCAGAGGCCGTAACGCAGCCCAAAAATAGAGAGTCTGTTTTAACTTTAGCTGCAGAAACAATTTTGTGATCATGTTTTCGCTTTACTTGTGTGAGTTTGGGCTCTGGGAAAAGCTCAGCAGGTGTTTGAGACATGGTCCAATAATCCCGACAAATCTAGAAGCAGTAATCCAGCAAACTGTGACAAAACTCAGACTCTGGTCAGATCATTTTGCGTAAAGCCTAAAAACATGATAAAAGGCATAAAAAAGCTAAAGATTTGCAACATTCTGGAAAATTAAAAAAAGTAAAAGGTAAAAGTTTGGAAAGGTTCAGAGAATAAGTCAGTAAATAGAAAGATGTAATTATAGAAATATCATTTGTTGATTAGAAACTAATCTATAAAGCGGAGACATTTGCAAAACAAAAAAGCAACAAACCACCAAAGTGCTATGGTGAAGGAACAATAATTTGGATATGTTTGGTAGTCACAAATTCTTACAGTCACAAAGTAAGCTAACAGCAAAGTACTTTGAGTTTTTCACACTCTGTTTCTGGATGTATTTATTTTTAATCATCTCTTAAATAAATCATGTTTGAGTTTAAAGTCTCATGTGTTATTCTCCATCTGAGGTTCCAGCACTGGTGAGAGCCACATGGTTTTTTTATCTCCCGCTTTCTTTCTTTGTCACATGATGATGTGAAACGGGAGAATTCCTCGAATCCCGCACACCGCCACTCGGAAAGGGGGGTTATGGGGATGCTGGGAGTGCTCCAGCTGTCACCCTAACAATGATAAAACAGCAAAGACACAGGCAGAGATGGTTTCGTCAGCACTCGACTCGACATCTATTGTACCCTTGAGCAGAGCGATGATGATGCTTCTAATAGTTCAATCTTCATCCGCTTTACGAGCAGAACATGTGCAGAAAACCGTGCTGCTGTTGTCTCCCTCTGTACTCAATGTTTTTGCTCCTCTCTGTTGTGATGTCAGTGGTTTCTAATGAATCATTTTTATAATCTATACACGTTTTTAGATTGTCATAACTGCTGTATGTTCAGCATAGTTTTAAGCTTCTAAAGCTACATACTCTCCCACCCTTGTATGCACAGTCAAACAGCCTTCCTCAATGAAAAGTCTATGTAAACACGTGTTTCTAGTTTCCGTGTTCAAAACTCTCACGTTCACACATAGCTGCACACGTTTTTAAAACCGCTTTTGGGGTTTACCTACAAAACTCGTGACCATTGAATGTTTGTAGCAAGAGAAGCCAGGTCAAACTTTGACCAACTAAAGACTTGGATTTGTAGTGATGTCTGAGAAGCACCTTTTTCAATTCACGGAAGCCTAAAGCAAGTTTCGCGAAATTTATGCCACTTCAATATTTCGCACCAACTGCAGGTGGTGGACATGCGCTCGTAAATAGTAGATAATGAAAAAGAAGAAAAATCCCCTCCCCTCTTGTCCAGTGTGAACCCCATGGGCTAAACATGTGTTGAATTATGTGCGTTTACGGTCAAGTATTTCAAATGTCCAGTATGTACATAGCTTAATACTGGAGTTTAGCTGTAGTGTTGCCAGTCTTTCAACTGCCGTAACTCTTCAGCCATTTATATTATTAATGCATCTCCAGCAGATTATGAAGCGGAGAAAACCAGCTTTGCACTGGTATGTAACACTTTACACTTTGTAAAATCTTTGTGCCGATGTTCTCTGTGTCAGAATCAGCTGATTCACGTTGATCGCATAAACGGTCAAAGAGTTATGGTACGTCAAAGGTGTTGATGGCGATATTTCCTGTGTTAAAGGTTTAAAGTAAATGTAGCAATAGATTGGCAGGAGCCACGTCTTAGAATCTATGCATACTGAAGTTATGACAAATATTCTGCATAAAATAAAAGAAGGTAAGAATAAAGAGGGTCAACATACTGGAGTGGACACAATGTAATTAATATCACTCCTTAAATATTGTGGGATAGGAGTCTGCCTTGCCTTTGACAGACTGCAGAACTGTGTAACCCGGGTGTACCCTTCTTTTGCCCTACACTAGGTGGGATAGGCTCCAGCAATCCAGTCAGTATTGGGTACGGGCAGGATGGCCGGTTGCCCGGGGTGCCAATTCAAAGTGGGCCCCGGCTCAGCACTTGGAGAAAAAGAAAAACCTGCGATGCTATGGTTTACTATTATCTCTTATATCACTGTGTTTGGAATGGCCTTAAACCAGCAAGTTGGCGCCCCCTGCAGCTGTGTGCGCTCCTGTTGGCTGAGAAGGTACTAGAGGACGTTTATTGTTGAGCGCCAAAACGCCAGACAGATGGACTAAAAGAAAGAGTCTGGCTTGGGGAGCAATTCAGTGTAGAACCGCCACTGAAAGAAATTGACCTGATGGATTATACCTTTTTCTCTGTGTTTTAGGTTGGCAATGTTTTGGATTCTTTTCTTGCATAAAAAAAAGTAGTTATTGTAGAACATTATCTTCAGTCCGTCATTCTTTAATGGTTTTCTAATCGTCTTTTAATGAAGAGGATAATTTTGTGTTGCAGCCATTTTGACTCAGTTTTTCTTTGCCCCCCCCAAGCCACGTTCACGTCGCCCTCGGCAACGCATGTTCAAGAGGCCACTTCCAATGAAACGTCTTTGTGTTCAAAACTGTCACGATTACACCTGAGTGACACGGTGAAGCTCACCAAACTCAGAGCGTAGAGCGACACGGTGACAAGCTTGACGGCATCTGTTTGTTTTTTAAATAAGAATAAACTGAGGTCACTTTCCTAGCAGGATGACAATCCATATCCACCATTGCTGTGACGCTATAGAAAGAAATCAAATGATATGCATTTCATGCCAAACTCAGGAGATTTGCACTGCCTTGATATTTTTCACAAAGCCTCTTCTAACTGTAGGTGGCGGATATGTGGTAGTAAACAGTAGAAGAAGAAGCCCCTCCCTACTTGTCCAGTTTGAACACCATGGGCTAAATGCACGTTCAAGAGCACATGTCAAATGCCCGGTGTGAACATAGCTCAAGAGTTTAGTGCAGGGTTATGGGTATCTTGAAGCCATTATGATCCGTTTTTTTGCTTTGAGTCATTAATAGTTTGCTGACCTGGGAAACTAAAAAAGTGACATTTTCTTGCTCATCATTTGGCTGCTCTCCTATATTTTTTTACAACCCCTTAATGCTAAAGTTAATTTTCAAAAAATGTACTTGTGTTTTTGCTTTTAAGTAGATGCTATATCGAGTTAAGTTTGGAAAGAATGCAGTTTAATGCCTATTTGCATCATTCTACGTCAAGGGGGGAGAGGGGTTACCCACAGCAAAGTGTCTAACATGACTTTGGCTTTGCATTTATGCCAGATGCTTTCTCAAGTCAAACCTTGAATGGTGCATCACTTAGTGCTCACTGGTTCAGCCTCAGCTGTGAATCAATGAAAACCAGGGCAAATATTTTGTTCAATGCACAAGAGATAGAAAAGTGGGAAGCGGAAGAGGAAAGGATTCCAGCTGACCTCCCACTTGAGCCATAAAGACGGTAACAACTCCTCTTAGTTTGTGCGCCTGGCAGTGGGCAGAGCTTATATACACACAGACTAAAAATATTTTTCAAGTAAAGTGAAACTCACTTTACTTTTTGTAGCTGCTCAGACAGACCTGAAACCTTTTTTGCTGATCTGATGGAGCTGATGGGATGTGTGCTGCTAACCCCAACTCCCATGTGTGTTCTCTGTTCAACCTAAAGCACTAAGATATGAGCTGGCGTCATGCTAAGATTGGTGCGCAGACTGCTAAACACATGTCTCAAGTGAGTTTTCTCTAAGGATTTTCATCTAACAAGTAACATACTGTGGGGCGTGTCTGCTGAACTGCAACTGTGAAGGCCCATAATGCCTCATTTTCAGGAGCTGGTATCTCTATTCCAAGTTTCCCAATTAACTGATAATATTTTAACAGTTACCTGGCTTATGGTCATTATTTTTTTGATGTGTTCTAAATGTTTTGTATCCAGATGGAAGTAGAGTGGTTAAAAAACAATATGCTTACCAAATAAAGCGTTTTACTCAAGTCCACTTTTAGACTTTTGCTACAAACATTGCTGCATTGGAGGAGGTACCGCCAAATGTTTTTAGGCTGAAAACCCTGTCTTTGCCCAACAGACGCCGGTACGAGCTCCGGCTACTCCGTGGCCCTGAAAGGGATACAGCAGGTTGGGAAAATGGGTCGATGCATGTTCAGGAAGACGACGCTTGCATCGATTGGCTATTGTGCACCCGCTGATCGAGTCACTGAACATGTCACGTTTCCAAAGCTGAGTCCCTGATTCGTATCGCGTCAATCTAACCAAAGTTCAAATATTTGAACCAGGGATCTGCCGCGCTGACCAAATCGTGTTGCTGCTGGACTGACGCGCCCAATGCTCAAATTGCACTGCAGGACCCAGATGGCATCTGTACCATGGACTTAGCATTGAAACTGGATGCCCCAGCCGCGCAAATCGCATTCAGTTGTGAACGCAGCATTACACTAATTGGTTAGAACGGATCCTATTAGTTATGTTTTCAAACCTTTACCATCAGTGTATCATGTCATCAGCCAAAATTGTCAGTGTGACTGTGGTGAAATATACACTAAAGAGGGGTCAGTCAAGCAAGACGCCATTCAATATCCTCTACAGTTTCAGCAAAATGATCAAGTAAATAGAACCGCACTGGATATTTATAAGGCTTTATGTGTTTCAAAGTGAGTCACTATTATATGAAGGAAAAAGATTACCACTGAAGAAGCAGGTAAAAAAAAATACACACTAGAACACCCTGTCATTACACCCCCTTGAGCAAGATCCATTCTGGCTGAAAGCATTTAGCCTGTGATGCGCTAGCTGCAGAGTCCTGCTTACCCTCACCCAGCCCTGTAATGAGTCAACGGCCTATAGCTGGTGGCAAACAGGCAAACTCAGAGCAACGTGATTGAAAGTCAATGGAACAGAATGAGTCCTATAGATCCCTGTCGGAAACAGGCGGTGGGGGGTGGAGGCGGGGGCGGCAGACACAGGCTGCCAAATGACCCTATTTAAGTGTAATGTGTAAAGCCCCAGTTATTGAATCTCCCTTGCCGCATGCGTGTCGGGGCGGCAAACTGTTCTGCAAATCAAAATAACTTGTGCCTGACAGTAAAGTTTAGTGTAAAGACGATGGAGGCTGTTAGAAAACTCATCATCTGCGGGCCAGAAAACATGGTCCACATTAATCCTCTGGAGTGCACAGTCGAGGCGACTTCATTACACTCACAGGGACTTGATGCTGTTGGGGAGCAGGGGGGGAAAAAGGACAGCATTATTATAACATTTCCCTCTGCGACAAATTGCTCTTCTTATTTCTGACTTGGTTCAATGGTTTAAGCAAAGCCTCAGATCCAATATTGGTTGTGATAAACCTGACTCCAGCTGATTTTTTTTTTTTATTAATTTACGGGAAAAATAAATATGTATATTGACCAAGGTGGCAACTATGGAAATCCACTAAGTGACGTACAGTGTTCCAATGCCAAATTTGGTGTTTGTACTACAAAATGCATGATTTGTCCAAGAGGAGCTGCCTGCAGACATCAATGTCCAGAGCTGGAAGTCCTTAAGCAGATCGGGAAGTCCCCACATATTGCTTAAAAAAAAAAAGAAATAAGGCGACCATAACAGTTACCCCCCCTTAAGCTTTGATAAAAGTTGTTTCTACAATTCTTAATTCATCTGAGTTATGGCAAGTTCTATCATTTCTGGTTCCAGCCGATGATGCAGGTGTGAGCCCTCTTGGCTGCAGCCAGGTCACCCTCAATTTGTCAATTGAACCTAACCGGCTCTGCTATGATGGCGGCCAAATGCTGTGTTTCACCTCAATATTCTTATTAAAAAAACAAAGAAATATGATAAACGGAAACCAGAATGCCCTTCTTTTTGTACTGGACGGACCTTGGATTAATATACACCCCTGTAGCTGGACGTATAACTCTTAAAAAATACAAACTGAACCCCAGAGAGCAAAAGGTAAGAGCAGTTTAAAAAGATGATTTTTACGCATAAAAAGAATTAGAAGGAACTGACTGCAGTCCTTAAAACAATTGGAGGATCTGGTTAGACAAATTATTATAAATAGTCAAACACATTTTTTTTTTAATGTATAGAAATTTTCCAGTGAGCGCTTTTTAAACAGCTTCTGGACTGAAGCAGAGAAATTAGAATGCTAAATAAGTAAAGATGACATTAAAAGATCACACAGGGTCATTTATGAAAAAGTTGGAAAAACTGTAACAATTCCTGGAATCCTATTGTGATGTGCTGAGACTCTGATGGCTGAATATTTCATTTAAAAAAAGCCCCTTCATGTGGAATTTCATGTTGAAGAAGAAGGTTGTCTGTAGAGATGTTAGCCTCTGTTCCTTGAAACTCTAACAAGCTGCATTAAAAATACATTTTGAACAAAAATCAATCCTAAAGTGAATTACTGAACAGGCTTGCTACAAAGGAACCAAACTTGTGCCCCATTCGTCTGAGACAGAAAACAATCGAAGAACCAAACAGGAAAGACGTCACATCCTGATGAGCTAAAGCTGCTCTGTTTTGATTCCATGCATGTTCAAAAAGAGCGGGTTGTGAAGTGCCCCAAGGACGACAACTTTTGTCAAAAAATGTAAGAAGAACTGTTGAATCTGTTTGAGACTCATTATTTCAATCTGACAAAAGACGACGTGAAGAACCTTGAAAAAATAAGTTTCAAAACATTAATCGTTTAAGGATTCTGTTTTTGAGGGCATTTGGATTTTGAAAGTTCATCTAGAAGACATTTTGCGGCTCAATCAAGTATTTTCTTCAGTTTTTACTGGTAAAGGAAAGTCTACATTTTTTTTCATTATGGGCTGATAATTCCTGAATTCTCCAATGAGGAGTGAAATGTCTTTTCGATGAGCCTTTAAAATCCCACTCGAATCACCTTTTGATCTATTTCCAAATTGTTCTAAGTGGTCTTTTGATTATGATTATGCTGTTTTTAGACAAAATAAAAAACCTGTAGTTTTCTAGGACATAGTTTCTGCAGAGCATGCATAGTTCAACAGAAATTCGCCTCCAAGGTGTGGACGGGACTTCTGGCACAGAGCCGGCCTGCCCCCACTTCCCTTCATCTATCTTCTGCAAACTTACAGCCCCTTACAACACCAAGCTAACATTACCTGTGCAACAAAAATGGCAAGCAACATTGGAGTTATCCAGTTGTAAAGTTTAGATCCAGAATTCAGCTGAGACGAGGAAAACAAAGATGTACATGGATCTATTTGTCTGCAAGTGGATGCATCAGAATGGAGCGGAGCAGGGAGCTTGTGGGCTGCTGATTGTAGCTTTTAGTTCACTGATATGATCTTTTTCAAACAGCATTCTTTAATCTCCTCCTGATTCACAACAAATTGAATCCTCAAAATGAATCAATTAAATAGTTAAAAACGCATTTTCTAAGGAAAAAAAATACGTATATGGATGAAGTCAAGTGGTGGCAAGTGTAACCTTTTAATTGGAATTAATAAAATCAAAATAATTGAAAAATGTGTTAATAAAAAAACTACCTGCAAGATTTGATAATAATGAATGGTGAAAAGCTGGGACCTTGCTTTTTAAAAATATTTTACCTTAAACCAGTGGTTCCCAAACTGGGGGGCGCGCCCCCTAGGGGGGGCGCGGAGGTATTGCAGGGGGGGGCGCGGTGGAGTTTTTTTTTCATACTTTATTGACAAACAACATAATACAATAACAATGTGAATGTCTCAGGGGGAATTGAAATGTGTACATATTGCAGAAAAATATAAGAAATAAAAGAAAAAGTATATAAATATATACACATACATATACAACATAAGAGAAAAAGAATTTTTACTTCAAAAATCTTTGGGGTTTAATAAATTTTAAAACTTTCAAAAATTAAATTAGTCCGAATAGCTTTTTGGTTTTGCAGATGTTTGATAATGGTACATTACTGATTGATTTCACTCAAAAACTGCTGGAATTTAGTTTTGGAGTTTGACCATTTGGCTTTATGAATATGGAATTTTGCCAATAATAAAAACAATTGTGTAATGAAGATACAATCTTTGTCTACTTTGACATTAAGGTAACCCAGAATAATGTATTTTTCTAAAAATGTAACAGTTTGTTTAGTTATATTTCCAATATAGTTTCCCACTTCAATCCAAACCTTATTTGTATGTCTGCAGTCCACAAACAGATGATAAATAGTTTCCTCCTGAGTTCCACAGAATGAACAAAACAGGTCCATGTCCAACAAATCTACTCAAATTTTGGTAGGATATATACAATGCAATATTTTGAAGGACACCTCTTTTATTTTGTTATTTAGACAGTATTTATTACTAATAGTCCAAGCATAAGTCAATTTAATGTCCACAAATTTGGATTCCCAGTAAAACCTCCCAGCAGGTAAGGTTGAGGTATGTAAAAGATGTCTTATTTGTTTATTGGAAACTGAATGAACACAAATATCCACATTGTCCCAAAAAATTGTCTGGGTTCTTAATTGACTTGTGTTATAAATTCCTGTAAACAGTTGTAGTAGACTGGTTGGAATGGCATCTAACACTATTACATATTCTCTGGGTGGAGCAGGAATACCGAATTTTAAAATAAATTCTTCATACATCACAAGATGTCCATGAGAATTGAAAAGTTGTCTGATTAAAACAATATCATTATCATACCACCTAGGAAAAAAAGTGATTTATTTTTGTATTGTACATTACTGTTATTCCAAATAAAACAAGTTGTTGGAGAAAAATTATGTTTATAAACGAGTTTCCAGGCCAGCAGGGCTTGTTTGTAAAAGTTTGAAAGTTTTGTGGGTAATTTTTCAATTTTACAATTACATTTTAGCAAGAATTTAATGCCTCCCAGTGTGTCAAATATATATTTGGGAAATGCATTCCAGATATTGTCTTCCCCTTTCAATAAATTACTTAACCACTTTATTTTAAAAGAGTTGTTTAAAGTTTTAAAGGTTAATACATCCATGCCCCCATGTTTTCTGGTGTTACACAAAACAAATTTTGCTTAAGTAATGACATTTTTTCCTCCAAATAAAATCAAATAATGTTTTGTTTAATAGGTTACAGATGTGTTTTGGAATTTTTAAAGACAGAGACACATAGACAGATCTAGAGATTCCTTCAGCTTTAGATAACATAATTCTACCGTTCAGAGAAAGATTCCTCATTAACCACATGTTATAAGGCGCGGTGGAGTTTAGAAACAAAGGATTGTATGTTTGTGTTAGTGTGGGGGGGCTCGAAAATATTGTAATTTTCAGAAAGGGGGGCCCTGCAGAAAAAGTTTGGGAACCACTGCCTTAAACAATGGCTCAGGTTCATTTTTAATGTTTTTAAATGAGGGTTTTTCAAACATTGGAATTAAAATATCTGAATGAATTCCATTTTAAATAAAGAAAATAAACCTGGAAAGTTGCAGTTCCTTAAAAGACCACCAAAGCCAGGTTTCAAAGGCCATGTTAACCACAAAAACCATAGAAGGAATTGAATTGTTATTCTTTGACATGGCAAGGATGATAAAGTGAAAAGTGAAACTTAAGGGTTGGCATGCATATTTCAAGTCTTAGTAATGAAGAGATACTTTAAGAATTGTCTAAAAACATATGGAAATATATCAGAGCGTCAAATTCTATCCTGTCTATTTTCTTCCAATGAGTTTCATGGAAGTGTTAATATGCTCCAAAAGTTTAAAAAAAAAAAAAAAAAACAGCTTTTCTGCTTCATCTAAACTGTGAGTTGATGTTTGATTGGATTTTATTGACACCTCCAAGCAACAAGCAAGCTAGCAATTTCCAAAATGTAATTACATTTTGACTCACATATCATAACTGAAAATTGGAACTGATGTAAAAAATATTGAACTTCAAGGCGTGTCTTATGTGGAAATAACATGCTTACAGAAAGACAGCTGTTCAACACACTTCATCCACACATGAATGACTTCTTTTTAGCAAACTTTGTTGCCTCTATTATAGAGGTGAAGACAGTGAAAAGGCAAAGTAGGTTGCGTGAGGGTAAAAACTTCTCTCAGCAGGATTAATTAGAGATCCTGAGAGCAGGTGCCTGCGGGGGCTCTAGAAAAAAAATCTGGTGTCTTCATACTGACTCCTTGACTCTTTTTCATGTTCAGTCATTTTTGTTAAGGGGTTATTCTCTTAAAAAATGTATTTTGTACGTGTAATTTTTCAAAATAAAAAAGTACAGACAGGAAAAAAACATGTAAATATCTGTATTACCATGAAAATGTAACCTTCAAAACATGAAAACTGCCTAAAAGGACTCTGCAGAGGAGCCTAATGGTTTCAAATAACCAAGTGCTGACATTTCTGTCATCCGTGAGGAGACACATGAAAAAAGACAGACTGATGAGCAGAGGGTTGAGCTATCTGAGCACATTTTTTATGCCATGCCAGCCTCTGTGACTCCATTTTTCAGAGATGTCTGGTTTTGTAATGAAAAACGGCCATGTGATCATTAATAGGAGCTGACATAAGGCAATTCAGCTGCTTTTATATTTATTGCGTGTACACGTAGCTATAGGGTTGTCTATATGCCAGCATGCATAGACAACCATATATATATTTACATGCTGGCATATTACGCTATATATGCTAGCATGCATTAACTACACAGTCTTACAAAATATTACTTTAGATGATTGAACTACTAAAAAAATCTTTTAAAGTTAATTAAAAAAAGAGAATGTGACACATCAATCATACCAGAAAATAGAAACAGTAGTGATTTTGTTTCTTATAGTTTAACTCAAACCCTTTCAGGACCTAGTTGGGGCACAATTTGCACAGTCCTAGAATGACGGAAAAACTATAACTGATTTTTTTTTTATTTAACTATTAGGAACTTGGAGTATGAACATTTTAGCTCATGTTTTGTGATGAGAGAAGGACCTAAAAATTAAGGGAAAAGTAAAAAGTGTCAATATATTACAGTCTTGTTTATGTAAACATATATGTATATATATACAAAAAAATTGTTTACAAAAAATCGTACAACGTGATTTCTAAATATGTTTCTTCAGATTCTGTCTCTCACTGTGGACATGCACCTATGATGAAAATTTTAGACCCCTCCATGTTTTCTAAGTGGGAGAACTTGCTAAATCACAGGGTGATCAAATACTTATTGACCTCATATATATACATATATATACTTGCCCCTTTCACCCTCCACGGGTGGTTTCTCCTCCAAGTTCGGGTCCTCTACCAGAGGCCTGGGAGCTTGAGGGTCCTGCGCAGTATCTTAGCTGTTCCTAGCACTGCGCTTTTCTGGATTTAGACGTCTGAGATCTTTCCAGGTATCTGTTGTAGCCACTCCTCCAGCTTGGGGGTTACTGCCCCGAGTGCTCCAATTACCACAGGCACCACCGTCACCTTCACTTTCCAGGCTTTCTCCAGTTCTTCTCTGAGTCCCTGGTATTTCTCCAGTTTCTCACGTTCCTTCTTCCTGATGTTCCCATCACTTGGCACTGCCACATCCACCACAACGGCTTTCCTCTGTTCTTTATCCACCACTACAATGTCTGGTTGGTTCGCCATTACCATCCTATCAGTCTGGATCTGGAAGTCCCACAGGATCTTTGCCCTTTCACTCTCTACCACCTTCGGAGGTGTTTCCCATTTTGACCTTGGGGTTTCCAGTCCATACTCTGCACACATGTTCCTGTATATTATTCCAGCCACTGATTGTGGCGCTCCATGTATGCTTTACCTGCCAGCATCTTACATCCTGCAGTTATGTGCTGGATTGCTTCAGGCGCCTCTTTGCACAGCCTACACCTTGGGTCTTGTCTGGTGTGGTAGATCTGAGCCTCTATCGCTCTGGTGCTCAGGGCTTGTTCCTGAGCTGCCAGGATGAGTGCTTCAGTGCTGTCTTGTAGGCCAGCCCTCTCTAGCCATTGATAGGACTTCTTGATGTCAGCCACTTCAGTTATGGTCCAGTGGTACATCCCATGCAGGGGTTTGTCCTCCCATGAGGATCTGTCCTCCAGCACTGTATCCTCTGTTCTCCATTGCCTGAGACTTTCACTGAGCACACTGTCAGTTGAGGCCTTGAGCTTGATGTATTCATGCATCTTGGATGTTTCATCCTGGATAGTGGCTATATATATATATATATATATATATATATATATATATATATATATATATATATATATATATATATATATATATATATATATGTACTTTTTAGACATATATACTTTGTCAAACAAAACATCACTTACTGCCTCTGTATATCACTGACACCTTCTTTTTTCAATGATGTAAAAGGACATTTTAGAACTGCAGTTTTAGTAAGTTCCAGTACCTGGATCCCAGGTTCTGGGAATTTTTTTAAACACAACTTAGTGCACAGATAATTTTCCTCAACTTCCATGCGATTTAAAAACCAGCAGGATTCAGAGATGGGCTGTTGTGTCATGAACCCCCAATGGACACAAATTCAACAGGGAAACTTTCAGCCAAAGCGCTCAAAGAGGCAACAGGTGTGATTTGCTCCTGGATTATTGGGTAATTTGGTGGGGTTAAAAAAAGGAAAAGTGTGAGAGACACCTCTCAACTACTTCTGCTTCACTTTTACTTTACCCTTACTTTGTCATCCTAGTTTTGTTGCTCAAGTGCTTGCTACTACAAAAATTAGCTTGAACATTTTTATCGAACGGCCTGCAACCTTGATATTTCTTTTGGGCCACCTGTGTGTTTCATACAGGGGTTTCCGTTTTTTTGCCTGCAGACAGTTAATGTCCACCCGTAAGGGCAGTTGTGACTAAGGCCTTAGTTGTGCAACAATCAGACTGCCTGCTATCTGGTGCTCTACTTTTTACTTCACTTATTTACTTGATTAAAATGACATACAGCCATTCAGTTACATATCGTCAGCCTAATAGCATATCTGCCTAACTCATTTTTTCAGGTTTTTTTAAAAGAAGAAAAAACACCTTTTTTTCAACACTCACAGTCAAGTTAGGCCAATATCTCAATTTGGCAAAAAAATGAGTTAGGCAGAAATGCTATTAGGCTGACGATATGTTGTTGTTACTAAATTCATTTTATTTGTACAAGTCTGTTTCAAACATTTATGCTTTTTTTTAACCAAAATAGCAAATACATTTTTAATTTTTAGAAGTAGATTGTCAGTCCTATTTTCTTCATCTCTATTTTTCAGTTTAAAGTTGTTTCAGTGATGATGGTGTTCTCTTTTCCTGTCATTAACAAAAGGGTAGCACTTTTCTGCAGGTCTGTTTACATCACATGGTGTTTCTCATACATTTCTGAGATATTTTCCCACACAATGAACCAAAGAAAAGCTGATTTTGGACACATTTTCAGGAGAATCCGACTCAACTGATGCCAAAGAGTCTCTCTTATCTAATGGGTCTTGAATCGTTAGCCTCAGCCGTTAAAATTGTTTGTGTCAAGAAGAGCTCACGCTTGCAGAAGCCTGTAAGTTGGTTTCATTCACAACCCAGAAATGACAGCTGATGTCTTGAACAGTGCTGACAGGGGCCCTGCCTTCCTGCTATTATGTCTCGTTTCCTCCCTCTGTGCGGAAACGGGACCATTTTATCTCAGGATTGAAGCAACCTGCGAACAGAGGCGTAATGTCGTGGAACAAACTCCTTCCAGGCTTGGAGCAGCAGCCCATTTTGTGTGCTCAATCTACCACTCAAATGCTGACGAGGAGATTTATGAGCAAAATAAAGGCAGCCACCAGCTCTGGGTAAACAGAGAAAGGGAAGGGAACAGGGAGGAAAAAAGGTTTTATTTCATTGTTTTTAATGGAACAAAGAAGTGCAAAAGCAAATTGTGCATCCACTGTGTCTCCTAAAATACCAGAGGTGCAGTTGAGGAGTTGAGTGAGGCAGTAAAAAGGCAGGAAAAGAACAGATGGACCTAAAATGAGCCGTGTAAGAAAAGGACTATTAAAAAGAGAGGAAGCATTCGTTCCTGCCAGGAACCATCCCAGAGAACAAATTTGAGCAGGATCACTCTGAGATTTGACGTGAAGACTTTTGCAGAGGTCAGGGATGATTTGAACTGAAGTTGGAGGAAAGTGTGCAGCGAGGTTTCTGAAACTTCCTGCATTCAGACTGAAGTGCTGCTAAAGGCAGCTGTGAAGGAAGGGTGACTTGAATTCAGATGATCGCTCATTCATAGAACACAAAAAGGAATATGGGACATGCTGAACTTCAGCAGGATGCAGCCTTTGACAAAAATTACCTTTTCAAGAGGTTTTCTAAAGTTTAAATGCCCCAAAAGTTATCATCAGATGCATACTTCAGAATATGCATTCTACAATTTTTTTTTTTAGAAAGTTATTTTCATTATTGGGTTGTGATGGAAACCAGGCAGCTCTGTGGTGAATTAAACTAACTAGAGCTTGCAGTTCTTTCAGTAACCACTAGAGGCTTTTTGCAAGTCAGTTAGCATTGATGTGAAATGCGGAGGCGGACTTACCATTGTACAAAGGTAGGCGGTTGCCTGGGGGCCCCCATCATTGTTTAACTCTGTCATGACATAAAACACCCCAAATCACTAAAATGGCATAAAAGTTATCATGTAGTGTTTTGTCCTCCTCCGTCAATGGTATATTCCAGTCAACTGCAAATCCAGATTAGCGAGCAGAGGCAACATTGCCAGACTGGGCGAATTCCAGCTTAATAGGGTTGTTTTTGTTTCCTGATTTAGTGGGCAAAAATTGCTTTAGGTGGACGAATATAATTTGGCAAAATAGTTGAAGTTATATAATTTAATACTTTAAATCCAAGAGACCTCTACCAAACATTTCTGTGTTGTCATTCATCTTTGTTTGACTTCAAAATTTGGCACAAACTTTGGCACAGATTACTGTAAAAAGTCCTTCATCAACCGTCCAGCAGAGTTTGGTGACATCAAGATGGCGATGTTCAAAGAGTTTGCATGTGATGGAGGAAATCTGAAAGGAAATCGGAAGCATGAAAATTCCTTATCTTGTTGCGATCTTTTGAGTTTTGTCTCATGTTCTATCTTAGTTGTCCTATTCTTTACTGCAGGTCTGCCCAACCGTGGTCTTCAACATCTAACACCCTGCCTATTTTTCTAGCTCGCCCTGGACTTTAACTGCTCATTACCTGGATCAGATGTGGTCAGTTAATCAGATTGAGAAGACACCAGCTAAACAGCAGTAAAAATTAAAGGATTGGAAAAAATTAGAGCAGGGCTGAGTGGGCAGCTTTGCCTTTTAATCATTTGCTGTTAGGCCTGTATCAGCCACATCAAACTCATCAGTGTGTTTTAGCTTTCCTTAGAGTTCTGGAAATCTTGGGGTTTTCCTTGAACTGAAACTCAAAAAATGTATTTTATGTGGTTGCAGTTTGTACCCAACCAAAATAAATGACACAACGGCTAAATCAAAATCCCTTCCCTACCCCTCTGGTTATTCCCTATTGCTCCAATTGTAGTGACATTTGAAGCTGTTATAGTGTCCGAAAGGTTTTTTTTTTTTTTTGTTTTTTTTTAGTGGAAGCTGTAGGGCAGGGGTCGGGAACCTATGGCTCGTGAGCCATATCTGGCTCTTTTGATGGACACATCTGGCTCGCAGACAAATTTTTAATTATAAAAAAAGAAACAGTTTCATTAGACCAGTCCTTCTCGGGCGTGATGCGATGCCAGGGGGGCGTGCAGTAACTGCGGTGCTTGGAGAAAAAAAAATCTGCGCCACTATCAGCAGGGCTCGACATAGCCATTTGTCCGCTGGCCCGGTCCTGTTTCTCGAGCAGTGCGGACCACAAGACTTTATTTTTTACCTGTCCGCTCGGGCCACTAAAATATCTAACGGCTAATATATTTTTCACCTTTTTCAATAAAGTATATTTTGCGAAAACGTGTAGATTTACCTGGTCTTCATAATTTACTTTTTCTGCTAGTCCTGTGTTCAGACTTCAAGGGTTTCTATGGGAAACCACTCTTCTCCTTCTCTCCTGCCTGCGCGCAGCTTTCACTGCCGAGCACCACGCGGCACGCACTCACTCTACTTTTTTTTTTTCAAACTTTATTGAATGTAACAATTCAATAAAAAACAATGTTAAACAGCAACAAGGAAGGCACTAGCCAGTGGGTTATTATTACATTTTACGCAGATAAATTGAAACTGACACACACATCAGCGCGCCCCCGGTGGTTTATCACCGCGATGATCCAAAATCCGACACTGTCAAGCATGTCAGAGATGTGGAAGACATGGCAGGAATAGATAGGAATATGTTAGATGGAGTAATGGGTGGAATTAGTAGTATGGACAGCAAGATATTGAATGAATGCATTGAAGATGAAACTGTCTGCACTAAGCTTTAAGCTGAATGTCAAAGAATCAAAGGCAACTCCAAAAACCTGAATCTCAGACTCACATGCAGTATAATGTCAAAGTACTTCATTTTGTTTTTCTTTACAACACTGTAAGCAGTAAGTATTTCTAGTCAAAAGCTGAATGATCTCAGTAATTTAATTTTATTTATTTTTTCAATTATTTAATTTAATTAAGTAACTAAAGTAACTAAAAAGTAAATGTGACTTTGCAACAGTAACATAAAGCAGAACGTCAAGGCAGTCAGAGCAAAAAAGTAAATAAAACTTCTTAACTATTGATTACCACAAATGTGAAATAGCAGTGATTAGAAGCAGCATGAAAACTTCTTAACTAGTGTTACCTACTACACTGCAGTGCTCTCTTCAAAACATCTGAAACAGACTAGAGCAGATGTAAGTTGATATGGTCTATTTTCAGTCTTTGAAAAGTGTAGAAATAAGTGCTAGATGTCACCAGAATGCACCATATTAAAATTTTCCGGGGGGGTATGCCCCCGGACCCCCCTAAAGTTGCAAGCACCTGCGGAGCGGTGTGTCGCGCTCTGTGCGGTGTCGGGCCAGTAACTTTCAAAAACTACTGTGTGAATGTCTTTCTCACAATGTTTGGCTCCACGTCTGCATGTGAGCAGTCTTTCTCACATCTAAAAAACATTAAGACCAACCTACGATCATGTTTAACGGATGTCGGATGAAAGTCTCAACGCCTGCATGAAGCTTAAACTCACCACGTATCAACCAGACAAGACCATCAGCAAAACCACCATGCAGCACCAGAAGTCGTATTATACATCATTTATTAGCAACAGCATAATGTAGCGTCCCTTTCCCACACTGAGGCACAGAGACTTAATCTCTTTTAAGGTTGTTTATTCAGATTACTGCAGGCTGTAACCAACGCCGTCCAACTTATTCAGCAACTCCTGAATCTCTCCTGCCGAGAGCACTCCCCCTCAACTTTTTATTCCCTCGCTCCCGCACCAGCCGTCCTATTTGCTTATTCGGCCAATAGCTGAACCCCATTGGTCCAAACACCCCAACGACAGGCTGAGCGACAGAACTGAGAGCCAACCAGCATCTCTGCTTGATGCGTTCAATGAACTTCGGAACTTAGAACGCGACCCAACAGCCACCCAGTCCAACTCAGCCCGCTACAATAACAATGTTATTAAAAAGAACCCACAGACTTATTGTACTTTAAAAGTGTTGAAATGACATAAAATGCACATATTCATTTGTATTTTTAGTTTTAAACATATTGTATGGCTCTCACGAAATTACATTTAAAAAAATGTGGTGTTTATGGCTCTCCCGGCCAAAAAGGTTCCCGACCCCTGCGGTAGGGACTTGGCTATCCCTCCACCAGAAGGGTGATCAGTGTCGCCCTTGTGGGCAGAAGAGGAACACATTTCTTCACGTGGGTGTGCTCTGAAGCACAGAAACTGACATTTAAATGTAAGTATTATATAAATCAACATGACACTTAAATGATATTTTGTTTTTGCATGGCTTTTTGAAGTTGCAAAACCGATGTTGTTATGTATTTCTCGAGCGCTGGCAGCTACGTGTGAATGTAGATGGCCGGTGACTATTGACGTCATCACATAGTAGTAACATCCGAATTTGAAGACACTATTTTTTCCACATCTCTCCGCTTGTAGGGGTAGATGTAAAGCACGTTCAACAATGCGCATTTAGTGCGTTCTTGAATGTGCACCACATGCCCAGTGAAATGCATCGACATTCAAAGTGTAGTTAGTATGCAGATTCTATGGGCGTCTTACAGTATCACCTGCACACCCTGTGCATGCAGCACTTGCATGTGGCCCATAAAAGGCCAGGACTCACACCTTACTAACAACTAGTGATGTGTAAGGGCAACTTATGAGAGCATCACCCGTATGTTATAAATGTGTGCAACTTACATTATCTTTACAAATACTTCACTCTACACTTACCCCAAACAAGACAAGGTGCGGTCCATTCTCATGAAGTCTCTTGAGGTGACCACACATGTCACAAGGGAGCTTACCTCCACTTCTCTTAAGATGCAGCCACCCCGGGCCCAGACAACCCCCCCAAAAAAAGTAGCTAAAGATTCGTGTGCATGTGACGAAGGCTTAAGCAAACAAGTCATCTGCACTTAAACTCTGCTGCTTTAGCACCTATAGAGGTAGATATTTAATTCACATGGTTGGCAATCCAATTGCAACCTTTTATGCTTTTGCCCATGAGAGTTCAAAAACAGGTCAGGAATATTCCTTGACAGCCTAGCTATTACTTGATGAAGTGCTTAAAGTTTCCCTCAGGTCTAAGTTGAGACTCTTAAATGTCATTTCCCGGCTGGCTAATTACATTATGAATATTTTGTAGTGAGTCCAGCACCCCTGCACATAACATCTGAGGAGCAGGCAGATGGAGGAAACGCGTGTGTCTGTGCGCATTTGGGTTATGATAAAAAGAGGCGGGAATGAGGATTTCAGCAGGAGAGAAAGGAGAGAAAGATCTCGTCTGCTGACAGAAGAGAGCATGGAGATGACAGGAAAGTGATGTCATTTGAAAGCAGCAGGCTAAAAGGGGCCATAAAAATGGGACATTCATGAGACTGCAGATGATAATGAGACAAGATAATGTATAGCTTTCTAATAAAAGAAGGGAAAATAAAAAGTATTGCATGTTAGAACGCAGCATGCACACCATTAGTCTTCAGCTGAAATGCAAATTAAAGTAGCTGTGTAGCTTTTATTTTCAAACTGTGTCGGAAAATATTCATATTAAAGGAATCCAAAATTAGAAGTTTGTATTCAGTTTGTTAAAACCTTGAAAAGAAGGCAGAGCTTTGTTGGTGTCACTCTGATAAGACTACTTTCTACAGACACATTTTATTATTAATGTCTGGAACATTTCTAGGTGAGCAGTAACAACTGAAAATACTGAAATGCTTTTAGGTCACCTGATCACTCAGATTCTTAGGTTGCTTAGCAATGAATAGGTGCACATGAGAAACTGACTTGGTTTGAAGAGTCAAAGCGTGCAAATCTCGTGAATCTTGCTCCAGGCTTTTGCTTTCACAGCTGTATTCCGATTTATGAAAGACTTGGTGTCTTTAAATTCTGTCAGCACACAAACAACATTAACATTTCCTCCATGATCCGTTTTCAAACTGTTGGTGCTTTTTAGGAATTAAAAGGAACACCATCCATAAGTCACTACCGAATCTGAGTCCCTGATTGGTCAAAGTTCGACCTTCTCTAACTTGCAACGCTCGTTCAGTGGCTCCACATTTTTCACGTAGAGGTGCGTAAAAGTGAAAGTGAAAAAAAGTAAGGTCTGGCTCATAATTTGAACCTTAAGCTAGATTTAATTGTCATAAAGACTTCACAAAGACTGCAATTTAATTTAATACCAGTATATTTTTGGACTGTATACAGTCCAAAAATATAAAAAAAAATTATTTTACACCTGATTGCCAATCTGACTGGCTTTATTATGGAATTTATTATGGAATCAGTGCTCCTTAAGTCTTTGTAATTGTCCATCAAGGTCCTATAATGTAAAAATGTTTTAGTTTAAAACTAAATTCCTTTAGTAACATTATAAGCTTATATTTTCTAACTTAAGAGCTACAGTTTTATACTGAAGTACTCTGACTCTAATAAAGACTTTACAGTTATCTGCACATAACTTTGCTCACTATCTTTGATGTTTCATTCATCCTTTTTCGTTTTGTCCCTTTCAGGGTCACGGGGCTGCTGGAGCCTATCCAGACCACTTACGGACAAAGGCAGGGGACACCCTGGACAGATCGCCAGTCTGTCACAGTATCTTTGATGTCTTTTAAGTTAAAAAGCAAAAAGAATTTTAAAATGAATTTAAAAAAAAACAACACAACTCCTAAAAAGCCCTTTTAACTGCACAGCAGCATTCCAGATCAACACAAGCAACAGAAAACATGTCGCATGAAGGCTATTACATATAATCCTAGTGGAGACTAAAGCTTAAATTAAAGTATTTAAATGTTGCCTCTTTGTTAATTTTCTTCTTTTTTTATCTCAGCAACTTGACCTGATTAGAAAAAAAGGTAGATGTTTAGAACAGGCATGATTCATCTTAATTAGTTAGTTTATAAGTCTTATAACTTTTTTTCTTATAAGTTATAAGTAAATCATTGTTTCATCTTATCTTGAAAAAATCCATGGTATAGCAAAAAGGAAGATATTGTGTTCTTTTCTTTTTACAAGCACATAAATCGGGGTCATCTGCAAAGCAACAGAGTTAAAGTCCACACTTTCCAAGTTTGAAGCTAAGAGGCAATAAAACAGGACAAAAATGTTCAATTTTGACATGATTGATTTTGTTGTCCTTGTTCATAATCATCTGGAGAACTTTGAGATAGGCTTTAAACTAAGAAACTCCACCCATGACAGCTTCATTCATTACTTTCCCCCAGGTTACTTAATCTCTTCCTTTTTCTCAATCTGCCCCAGTCTTTCACGTGCTATTTCCCATTCCACATTACTATGACTGACTTCACTTGTCTGTGGCTTTAATGTTAAATCATTTCATTGATTTATAGTTAACGTTTTGTAGGAAACTCTGCAGCCGATTCCATCTTTCCGCCTGCATTTGGTTGTGTAAGAAGGAATCCTAAAACTAATAGAATTCCAAACTTGATGCCGGGCTCCAGCGAGTGTGTTTGTCTACATGCTCATTTGTTTTTGCCAGTGAATGATTTACTCATCAGTCGGAGGGAAGCAGCTGCTTGGGGATCCGAGGAGGAGCCGGAGTTGGTGAAGCGAGCAGAGCTGTTAGAAGCGGCGCCATAGTCACCCCTTTGGGTGTTTTTGATGCCTTCACTGGCATGGTGTCATTTGTATACATTGGTTGATTTGTTTTATCACCCATCTAAATGATGTATGTTTTCTTCCCAAATTCACGTGTTATACTTTACTATACTTTACTTTTTTTTTAATATTTTTTGCGGTTGAGATACTTTTGCGACACACAGACAAGATAAATGATTTGGGTTTCCCTTTAAAACTCCCTATTGGGATTGGTGTGAGGATGTGAATTTAAGGTTTGTCATAGGCGCAGGTGAATCCAGAGGCCTGGCAGGCCTAAAGTAGACGGGTGGGCCGTAAGTAACAAGTTGGCAGACTAGCTAAAGATCCTGACAGAGTCTCATGAGGGGAGTCAGGCTGTTGAGGAAATGAGGAGGAATGTGATGCTCAAGAGTAGAGTGGTGGCTCTGAAGAGAAGAAAGCGACAGGAGAGGGGTAAAGACCAGGGGAGCTATGGGCCTCACTGAAATTAAAGTGAATCGGTGAATGTGAAACCGGTTATTCACTTTCCTTCACTTTATCTTTGTGGTATAATAAAGAACTCTGAGTAACCTTGACATCCAACACTGTATTTAGAACATTAAAAGCATAGACTAAGAGTACAATCAGCATGCTCTGGAGAAAGTTACCTGTTTATTTGATGCAACAGGAAAATTCTGTTTTTCCTTTTATTATTGTGATGTGTTCATTTTGTTTTTATCCCGATATTTTTAGTTAAAAAGAGTTATGGTGTAAAGTGTAGCCATGAAACAACACTCGATTTTTATTCAAAAACTGTGGACTAGTAACAAAATGTCTGCAATTTTACAAAGTGAGTTATGTAAACTGATGGAAAATAAAGAAACATGCCTAAATACATTTTTGTAGCACATAAATGTTACTAATAAATGGTTTTTATAAATGCAAAAAATATACATTTCTGTCTAACTTATGCTTTAGTCACCTGCATGGGGTTTAAACCCCCATATGGACCAAATGTGCAGGTTTTTAGGTTGTCTGGGCCCCGTAGAGGGTTGTATAGAGGATCTTAAGGGTATGTTATGCTGTTCCCTTGAGGTTTGTGCAATCACCTTGGGGGAGAAATGGAATGTTCAATCGTCATGTGTGTAGCAAGAGTATCAGGAAGTAAGGATAGTGTAAGTTACATCCACTTACGGCATACAAGGGATGTAGTCAGTACGGAGCCCTTACACCACATTCTAGTCGATAGCGCTCCCATAGAAAAATCATGCATGTACATTTCTGTCTTACGGGTTCATGGGGTTGGCTACGATCTTAAAATTTTGTGTGGGTCAGCTGCCTGCCCCTTATTGATTGGCCTTATGTTCAGCCGCAGACAGCAGATATCTACCCAAGGGCAGTTGTTACTAAGGTAAAAGCTAATAAAAAGGAATGCTTCACATGGCGCTATGCTTTTCTGGATTTGTCCTTATTCAGCCATTTTTCTAGATAAGAAACATAAAGGAGTTCAAAAAAGAACTTCCTTGCTGTGTTCCCTGGCTATATTACAGTTCACCTTCAATTTTGCATGTCTTTTCTTTTTCACACACCAACCTGTGTTCTGCATCCTGATTGGGTGTAGACAAATGCCAATCATTCTCCTTCATATGTTGTCTTCTGAACAGTTTGCATTTAGTTCAGTTTACATAAATCTTTAATCCCGATCAGATCTTTGCTTTCATTCTATATTACTGGACTTAATTTAAAGAGAGAAAAGTGGAAAAATGTTCACATCTGAGAAAACTGTCTGTAATACTATTTCAGAGATTCCATCTATATTGCAGATTAAATTTGTCTTAAACTTCATGGCTGTCTTAATTTATGACACATTACCTTGATTGTGTTGTCATTGCAGATCTGGAAAAATGAAAAAAATTCTGATAAAGCTTTACCATCAAGGTTTTTGTCAGAAATTTGAAGGAATTGCATTTGAAGCCCCAGTTAGCATAGATTTAGATGAGAAAGAAAACAGGTTTTATTCAGGAATTAACTGGCACTTGAAAAGGAAAACGGGCAGGACAGGACAGGAATATCCACATTGAAGGAGCAGCTCTGAGAGCAGTGTTAGGAGGTAATACAAACAGAGGGAGGATGTTGCTTGGCCACTCACTCTTGTTGGTGAAGCAGGAGGGAAGGAAGTCCTTTAGAGAAGAATGGTCTGGTATAGCAGAGAACATGAGAGAGCACAGAGATGCAGGAACATCAGGAGCAGATCTGAAGCCGGCTGGGTAAGGCAACGGGCATAATCAGTCTGAAATGTGACTAATGACAGACAACTTTCTTGCAGAGAGGTGGTGGTGAGCAGGGAAATACAAAGGCAGCTGTGCATTACCAATGTGAATCTAGACACCTTCAGCTCAGAGAGAGCCAAAAATCTCCAACCAGTTCATTTGCTCTTTTTCATTATGTTATACCTGAGAGTCACAGAAATATCTTAATGACTTTGCCAAAACAATAAACTGGTCATTTCAGACCAGAGATTGCAAGTCCAAATCATTTCTGAAGTCTTCACGTTTAATTTGAAGTCGAGGCTTACAATCCATTGTTAAAATTATTAGTTTATTGTCATAAATTGCCATTTAGCTACTTTTAAACAACTTATGTTGACACAGCAACAGAACGTTGGTGTTTCTAAATTCTTAATTCAAAAGCTTTGTTAAGAGAGGTTATATTTTTAGACTTGAAAACAACAGCAAAAAAAGAATAAACTAAACTAAAACTAAACTAAATACTGTTTCCTCACAGCAGAGCCAAGCCTTACTTGTTTGTTTGCTTGCTTATTTATTTATTTATTTGTTTATTTATTTATTCAAACTTGCATAGTCAATATTCATTGTTGTGGGTCATGTGTTTTAATGGAGGGGAGTGGGAAGGGTGAAGGGTGGGTTGGGTTTTTACTGTAATGTTGTGTGCTTTTTGTTTTTAATGTTAAAGCGCTTCGAGCTGCACAAAATGCATGATAAGCGCTTTTTTATAAATAAAGTTTGATTTGATTTGATTTACTCTCTTCATGTGAGTGTGACTCAAGTCTGATTCTCAAGTCCAAGTCTCCATCTGTTCCAGACTGAAATGCACTCTAGAGTAAATGGTATATCTCAAATAACAAGTTTCCTTGTTTTCCAGGTAAAATTGTGGTGCCAGATGAAACTAAATAGCAATTTTAGAATTACAAAAATACACCTTAACATACAAACTAAACAAATGTTGTAAACAGGGAAACCTAAGTCTCAATGACACAAATACAATCTAGGAGAGCAAAACTTTCTACTTTCAACAAGACCAAGCTCTTCCTTGGCTGCTTTAATCCCAGACATAATTATACAAAAGGGAGAAAATATTTATTTTAATTTTATTTTTGTACCTCTAAAGGGACATAATAGGAAAAAAATAGCATTGGTCTCTGGTGCACATGAAAAATAGTACTTAGAAGTACTTTTTTTTCTTTCTATGTCCTTTTAGGGCAAATGTGTCAAACTCAAGGCCCACAGGCCACGTCTGTCCCAGCGTGTAATTATATCCAGCCTGCAAGATCCTTTTATATTGTTGTTATGAATGGCCCAGCGATACGTAGAGCTGCTGACAAATTAACTACAAATCCCATAATGCAGCCCTTCAGCTGCCTTGTGGAACATCAGTGTTGTCAGACAGGGTGGCTTTGGACAGGTGGACATATTTTGGGCAGGTTCGGGATTGGTTTGGTGGTTTCAGCAGGGACATGCGGTCAGGGGAGGCAATGCCTCACCTAAGCGTACTCACTGTTGTATAAAAAAATAAATATGTTACCACTAATCTGTTCTATAAATGCAATTTATATGTTTGACTTTAATTCATGGTGCATGCAGTGGTTAGCGCTCTTACCTCACAGCAAGAAGGTCCCCGGTTTAAGTCCCGGCTGGGGGACATGAAAAACAACATCAATGAAGGACCTTTCTGTGTGGAGTTTTCATGTTCTCCCCGTGTATGCGTGGGTTCTCTCCGGGATCTCCGGCTTCCTTCCATCATCCAAAAACATGCTTCATAGGTTAATTGTTAACTCTAAATTGTCCCTATGTGTGAATGTGAATGATTGTGTGATTGTGGACATTCTACCCTGTGACAGACTATCGACCTGTCCAGGGTGTCCCCTGCCTTCGCCCACAAGTAGCTGGGATAGGCTCCAGCAGCCCCGTGACTCGGAAAGGGAAAAACGGAATAGAAAATGAATGAGTGAATGACTTTAATTCATTTTATTCTTAGAATCTGTATGTTGCATATTTCCTTTACAGTTGCAGTGCAGGCTGGGAGGTGAAGCAGCACAGAAATGCAATTCAAATGTATTTAAAGTTTAAATTTATTTATTCCAGAATAGTATTCCTGTCTTTTTTTTATTCATATTAATGTTCAAAAAGTTAAGTTTTAAAAATTTAGCTTGAGTGTTTTCAGTAAATGTTTATCCTGTTCGGCACGCGACCTAGACTGTGTTTTGGAATTTGGCTCCCTGTGACACCCCTGCTTTAGGGGCTCTGTGGGTTTAAATACATATTTGTAACATATTTTTGAATGTAGTTTTACTGTCTTTATGGTCACTGTGACATGTTAAATGCACAATGACATTTCAGAAAAGTGTCCAGACAGTGGCGTATTCAGAAAAAGTTCAACATAATGACACAATGTTAGCACGCAACACAGAAAAAAATAAAAATAAATGAATACTAGTACTATTTATTGCCAAAAATGTTCCCATTTGTCACACAAGCTAGTAGCTTACTGCACATAAACTTTAACAGTTTCAATTGTAATAGATCAAACTCTGCACCAAATTTTAAAAGTAAACCTGCATAAAATGTATTAACAGTTTGTTTTGATCAAAAAAGACTGCACACTGATTGCCAATAAGAGTTGGGGCAGCACTGGGTCATTCCCAAAACTCAGCATTTCCACAGCCATTAAAAAGAATTCTATGTGAAAATTAATCGTGAGGTTTCATTTATTAATTTACAAATGGAAAACAGCTAAAAATGCAATGTTTTGTAAAAGTAAATGGGTAATAAATGTGTATTTACACAAAAGAAATAAACCTAAGACTTGATTAAATGGCTTTCAGGAGCCTGTGGCGGAAATTTTATTGACTGTGCCAGAGGCAGAGGAATGGAGCTTTAATAAGCTCCAGACAAAAGGCTCGTTTGCTGCCGGAAAAATGTCAGAAATATTAGCATTTGTAATGAAATGTGTGAAGGTGTGTGGGGTTAGCACCGTAACCTCAGCTGTGATGTTCACAGCACTACAAAAGACTAAAAGCCCTTTAACTGGGTTGGTTGGGGATCTGGAATTGTCTGAGAAATTTAATGAAAGGTTTCAGATTCATAGGTTAACAAGTAAGATTTGTTTTGTATTTCTCAGTCCTGTGAAGAGTGGCCTTCATGCTTAAAGTCTTTTTCCCTCCTGCTTTACAAATGGGCTGCTTCATGATCACAGAAACATGAAACAGAAAAGAAAAACTGTAAGGGTGATGGACAAAGTCTGTGGTTGCACAACCTATTGCAGTTTTTAAGCTTTTTACTCATCCCCATTTTTGATTAGGCAACCCCCTTTTATTTATTTATTTTTAAATTTACATGTGTAAATTTGATCTTAAATATGAAATAAAATCGTAGCGTTATAAGATACTTCCTCATACTTACCTCATAATTTAAATCTAGAAACATATGTGAAAAGAAAAAAAATTGACAATCCCAGCACATCTCTGCAAGTTTAGAGTTCAAACACCACAAAACCTAATAAAAGTGACACTTTTATGAGAACCATGAACTGCAATACATTGCATTGCCATTTCGCGGTGCACCTTTCTCGTTCCTGCTGTTTCACAGATGTTTTGAGTGATATGATTGGCTGTAGACCTTTGTCAATCTCCTCAGTCCTGTGTCTTCTGTACAGAATGTGTGCGGCCAAACTGACAAATCACTTGGATCACAATCTTCATTCTATGATACTGAACTTTGAGAGTTTAAACGAGAAGATTCAGATGATTCTGATTTAGGGACTTCCAGATCCAGACTGATACGATGGTAATGGCGAACCAACCAGACATTGTAGTGGTGGATAAAGAACAGAGGAAAGTTATTGTGGTGGATGTGGCAGGGCCAAGTGATGGAAACATAAGGAAGAAGGAACATGAGAAACTGGAGAAATACCAGGGACTCAGAGAAGAACTGGAGAAAGCCTGGAAAGGGAAGGTGACAGTTCGAGTATTGTCTACTTCTAATAGTGTCTGACTTGCATCCTTTAAAATGTGACATTAATGTTTTTCAGAAATGGGTCTCCTTTCCTAAATACATTTTTCAAATAAGATATGAAGGTGAAACAAATCGAAAAACTATTCATAGCAAAATAAAGAAAAGAGGCTAAACTCTAAAGAAAAGCATTCAAGAAAGTTTGTACTTGTTGCCACAAGAATTTTCTTAGAATGCATAACAAGGAGGTCGTATCAAAGTTTTTTCCAATCTCAAGTTGCTTTGAATGAACAGACCTTTCCCACTCACTTCTTAGTCAGGTAGACACTGCCTTGAAGTTTGTAGATTTGGTCTCTTCTTCCGTTTTAAATACATGATGTCCATTCTAAAGTGTCCTGTTTCACTCAATTGAGGTTGGGTTCAGTTTTGAAGCAAATATGATCAAATATACTCTAGTGGGACTGTGTTGACCCTATTCTGCTGCAGCAAACACAACCTTTTTAATTACTTTCCGTCATTGATTAGATGCTGTGCTGCATAAGCTGTTTCTGCCGGTGCTTCCAACATTTTGTTCTGATTAGCAGTCATGCCAGTAAGAGATTTGTTTACTCTTTTCTTGATTTAATCACAACCCTGCTCTTGAACTCAGGCCATCTACAACAGAGAGTTTCAGCCGGCTGCAAACTCTTTACCAGTCAAGTTACCCTGTGGCACAACAGCCTTTTCTCTTTATTATTTATTCCCTCATTCAAGCATTCCTTCTGAAAGAGCCCTAAATTATTCTGCAGTTCAACTTTGGTGAACTTCTGTGATGCTGAACCGGTGAGTGTGAGGAAGTTGGCTTTACATAGAGAATAGAACATGTCCTTTGAAATTGAGACTGCAACTTACATCCTGGAATATTTTATGAACTGGGTTTCAGCCTCCCAGTATTGGAGAATAAACTTTTCTTTTCTTAATTTGTCCTAATTATTTTGGCAGGTTTTATATTCAGCCAGACCATCAATATACTATTTATAGTTTTAAGATTGGGTTTACTTTTAATCAACTATTTTACAAACAAATTTGCCTTCTTTCTCAGAATGTCTTCCGTGGTACTGGTGCTACGAACCATTGTCATCAGTCAGCGTGGCTGCACTAGTCACAATACAAAGCATTCAGTTTTTGAGGTCTGGGATCTGCTGTAGGTCTAGTTTTCAGAAAGCTAAAATAGTCCTGCTTCCATTTAAACAGAATCCAATACAAATATCTAAAGTTTTTAAATTGCGTTGGCTATATTGCAATAAGATGATCATCTTTAAGAAAGAGGGGATTGCCGCCTTCACCTGTAGACCAATGGACAATCTAAAGGGCTAATTTATAGAGGTGTAACAACTGATCGACCAATCAATGAATCGATTTATAGTCCTACGATTCAACCAAATTGATCTGTCTTAGGCAAACTGTTATTCGAATCGACCTTTACCATTAAAAAATCATTTCAAAATGAAAAAAATTGATTATGTCGAAATGAGGAAATACCATCTGGATTAAACCATGGTAGGTTTATTTTACTATAATGCAAAACCACCATCAGAATCTGAAAGACTTCTCCTGCACTGTTCAGGATCCAGGTATTTACTGTATCTCTGGTTGAAGTTTTGGCTAAAGATGTTCTGGATGGATTTTCGGTCAGTGATGCGGGTCGTTCAAAATGAACCAATATTGACAATGAATCGGATCAGCCTGCATAAATTATCCTATGAATCAAATTGTTGCCAAATGAGTTGTTACACCCCTACTAACTTAGCAACTTGCATCCTTTGTTTTTGGGACATCAGGAGCTGTGTCCGAACTCCCTCACTACTCCCAGACCCTTTAAAGTCTTTACATTGAGGGACTATCTCGTACCCTGGATGTTAACGTAATTCTGACACATGCTAACTACTTTTTGGTACATCACCCATTTGCCAAAGTAAAAACCTAAGCAGGATCCTGCCATCAATCCTGCCTTGTATAAACGATTCAGGCTGGTGGTGGTGGTGTAATGGTGTGGGAGATATTTTCTTAGCACACTTTGGGCCCCTTTGAAGTTAGGATCAAAGTCTTTGAGAAATGTCTCCAGTACCTTGTTGAAACCACGTCACAAAGGATTAAGGCAGTTCTGAGGGCAAAAGGGATCCAACCTGGTACTAGCAAGGTGTACCTAATAAAGTGGATGAGTTCATATTTGCCAAATTAGTGAGCATCTGGGAGATTTGCAGGCCACTGGATTTTAGAATTGTACATCTGAATGTGCCAAAAAATACCTCGACAAAATGGCAGATGCTCTATATAGTTCAGAAACCAGGGGAGTAGTGAGTGAATTTGGACACAACCAGGATGTGGACCTGTAACATGCTCTGGGCTAAACATTCACGCCTCCTTTCAGCGCCCACAGAGCTCTCACTTTTCCACATGAACTGTGCAAAGGAAAAAGCCGCGACCCTGTGGCCTGAAACAAATGAAGCGGATTAAGGAGATGGATGTTTGCCAACACTTTTATAAACGGTAAGAAGTCTTTCCAGCTCTAACTTGAACTGTTTTGCACCCTTGAAGAACACAGGATTTGGTCTCGAGGCAGAACGTGACGGAACCAGGCACTGACAAAAAATAATAATAATAATAATAACCAATGTTTGAATAAATTCACCAAATAATAAGAATGAAAAATAAAATTCCTTAAATACCTCCCCTAAATTATATGAATGCTATTTCCAGGCTGCAACATTGGCCTATATACATATACTGTGAGTTATTTCCTGTTTTTCAACACCACAGCAAACACTTTGCAACGATTGACGGATCAAATGTCTTTGTGCAAAAAACTGTATGAATGAGCAAAAAAAAAAAACTACAGAGTGAACTAAAACCAGTCATTTCTTTGCTTTTCCCCTTTGACACACTCAGATCTACATCCACTTCGGGAAACTATTGGATTGTAACCACAACGGTTATTAACCTCAACCACAAACCTTAGGCCAACAAGTTGGCAGCCGTTTCTTGGAGATCATTGTGTGTTTGATGAGGTTTCAGAGTCTGTGTTTATTCCACTGCAACAGCAGACGGAGCGGAGGGTTTGTGGTGTCTCAGCAATGAATGGTGTCTCACGTTTTCCATCTGCACTTGCACTTATTTAATCCATTACATCCATTAGCGTTCTTCATTAGCGAGTCATTTTTAACTTTATTGCCATTTTTGGCTCTTTACCCGACTCTTTTTTCCCTACAGTTCACTCCAACTATTACAGCACATTAATGCTTGATTTAGTAATTAGTTGCTGAAATAAGAGTAAAATCCTTATTTAATATTATCATATAATGACATAAACTAACATATAATGGGTTTTTTATTTTTTGTTTTTTTCTATTTTTCTTTATAAATTTCGAAGCAAACATACTAATTAGGTTTCCTTGAAATGAAAAAGAATACTTTTTTTTTTAACGTCAGGAGAACTCCCAAACGTTAAATCCATTAAACGTTGTCGTTTCCAAAACCATAAATGCAATGAAGCGTTTTGACTTCTGCTTGAAGTTCGTCCACTGTACCAAATGGTTGTATTTGTTGGTTTGGAGGATTGAGCTGCATTGTGTTTGCTAGCATATGGTTTTATTTTTCAGCTATCACTATTGCCTTAGGGCTGCCCCAGTTTTGTTATTAGAGTCTACGCAGTGGCGGTTCTATACTGAATTACTCCCCGGGGGAGACCCCGTGTCCCCCACCCATTAGTATTACAACTGAATTTTGCTCGACTTGATACAAAAGACGTCTAACAATTTAGAATTTATGATATATCGATCTCCACTACAGAGTAGAAAAATCGGCTCAGAGTTGGTGTTTTCAATCTTATGATTGGCACATTAGTTATGGCTGGTTAAATTAGGTTTTGTAAATGGTAAATATTCATCTTTAAAACTACCTACAGATTTATGAAAATCACATTGACTAATTGTAGAACCCAACACGATGAAAAGAAATAAAAAAAATAAACTTCTTACTTGCAGATGGAAAATGAACCCACTTTTAACTTAAAATCTCCAGTTAACTGGTTAAAGA
The DNA here is from genome assembly GCA_023969325.1 of Oryzias curvinotus. Classification (NCBI taxonomy): domain Eukaryota; kingdom Metazoa; phylum Chordata; class Actinopteri; order Beloniformes; family Adrianichthyidae; genus Oryzias; species Oryzias curvinotus. Next base: position 11,090,606 of record CM043711.1, read on the forward strand.
AAATTTTGAAAAAACTTTTAGGCTGCCACAAAGGATTAAGTCATTGACAATCTGAAGTTATTTGCCTGATTAGCATCTTATGACAGCAGCAACAGCATGCTGTAAAACTATCACAGCTCATTCAACATTTTTGAACTAATGATACGATAAAACCTTGGTGTTACAGCAGACACGTGTGTCATGACGTGCTAAGGGTTAGCACCAATTTTACAAGGAGATGCAAAGAAAAAGTTTGAGAAAAAAAATTTGAAGCGTAAAATATAAACAATGATGGCAGTTGCAACATTTAGGCCTACTTCAGTTTTAGTCATCAACCACAAAAAAGATTTGGTTCTTGACATCTTTGTGGTTGCAAAAAAAATGCATCTCCAGCTATGAGGACAAACCCTGTTCTTTATCTCGCTTCTTTTCTTCTTTAAGTGGCTTTGACCTTTATTTTTTGTCGATTTTCCTGGCGTTTTGAAGCTTGACCATAAACGTCCCCACCAAAGTTGTCGACTAAACCAATTTTCCCCTTGGTGATCTCATCCTTTTATGTTCCCTATTTTTATTTGGTCATTTTACATATAAATGAACAAAAATTCCAAATTTTATATACCTGTATTAAAATTCACATTATAGAATGTCACAGTCTGACTGATTTTTAAAATATTTTATAAAGTAGATTCCGTCCCCCCACCTTCCTCCCCCATCTGTCCACTTCATTTGGGACATATCTGCAGTTGAACTGATTCTTCGTTTTTTCCGGAATCCGTTTTTTTTGGGAGTTTTTCCTTAGGGGGGTCTAAGGGCAGGGATGCCAGTATAGCTTAGTCAGTTTGTTAGTTCATTTTAGTATTTTCCTATTGAGCTCTTATTATTCATGATCCTTTTGAGTTCATGTTTTATTTCGAAGCCCATCGAGACGACTGTTGTTGTGATTTTGGGCTATACAAATAAAATTGAATTGAATTGAATTCCCTCCACCCCTCTCCTTTTTCTTTATACACCTTCCTGGTGTCTATTCAGCAGACAGGACATTGCGCACTGCTTCATGCGCTTCTATCGGCTATGTGTGGCACGCACAACTGCAGGGGGCGCCGATTGGCTGGTTTCGGGCCATTCCAAACACAGTGATATAAGACATAATAGAAAAGCACAGCAGGTTTTCTCCAAGGGCTAAGCAGGTGCCCCCCTTTGAATTGGCGCCTTGGGCAATACTGCCCGTATCTAAAACCACTACAGTTGTTCTGTGTTTATTTCCATAACTATGATTCAATGAAAACAGTGTAATTGCGAAATTGTGGCTTTTTTTTACATTTTTAAAATTTCGAAAACGCAGCTACAGACACTCGTCACTACAGTGTAAGTCAAAAAAGGTCATTGCTAAAAATGCTGGCTGTTCACAGAGTGGTGTATCCACCATCTTAAGAGAAACTGAGTGCAAAGAAACGGTATATCAGGGAAAGCTGCACTGGCAACAAGGATGACCACAACTTTGAGATGTATCATAAGGAGTGAATTGAGGTTGAATCAGAGCATCAAGAGCCGCCCCATACAGACAAATACTAGACATATTCCATGAATTCTAGCTGTCAGTTCTAAAGCTTGAGACATCAGAGGCATCTTACCTGGGCTTTGGGGAATATGAACTGGACTGTTGATTTTAAAATCCTCTTTTCAGACAAATGTCAGTTTTGTATTTCATTTTCATTTATCCCAGAATCCAAAGAAAGAATGAAGAGATGCAGAATCCATGTTGTGTTACATCCGGAGTGGGGTTTCCATGATCAGAAAGAGTTTAGGGTTCCATATAAACTGCTTGGTGTTTTCTGAAGTCCTCAGTCAATTCAGCCATTTACATCTAGAGCACTTCATGGTGCTCTCTCCATACGCTGTATGGAAATGATGATTTTATTCTCCAGCAGGACTTGGCATCTACACACACTGCCAAAAGTAGCAATAGCTGGTTCAGTGACCATGGGATTACTGTGCCTGACTCATCTGATAGAAAATCTATGGGCTACTGTCAAGGAGAAGACGAGAGACATGAGATGCAACGATGCAGATGAGCTGAAAGCATCAAAGATACCCGAGTTCTTGGAAGCACAACCTTTGTGCTAAAAACTTTTTTCTTTGATTGATCTGATGTGATATTTTCTTTGTGAGACATCAAATTCTAGGTTTTCATTCCCTATTGGCTGAAACCACGGAAAAAGGCCTGACATTTACTATGTAATGATTGCATGTAAGATAGGAGTTTCACCTTTTGAATTGCCGGGAAGAAATACAGAACCTGTCCACAATAGTTCTGTTTTTGTTAATGTACATGTACTATCTTCATCTAATATATAAAAATGTTTAAAATCACTTATTCTTTATTTATAATAACTACATTTGCAGTCATTAGGCTGAAAATGCTATTCTTTAAATGAACAGATAAGAGCACTATTATGCAGTTTTTCCTATTTTGCACAAAACCATGAAAAATCAAACTTATTCTGGAGCAGATCTGAAGTTTAAGCCAATTAGTTGACTACTCTACTGCAGCCGCTTTTATACAGATATATGACGGTACCATTCCCTGCTGTTTTTTAGTTTCACACACAGAGCAGGAGATTTGTGTTATCTGCGATTTTTACATGCTTTCAAAACATGTGTCTCATTTTTAATAACATGCTAAAAAAGAAAAACAAATCCATATCCAAAACGCTGTGGCATGGAAACAGTAGATTTGCAGTGTCAGTGTCTGCTTGCGAAACTCTTCAATTTTCTGCCTCACAAACGGAGGGTCTGGCCCGCTCAGCAGGAACTCCTCTCAATCTCTGCTTCTATTCTGCTGCTCCATCAAAGGCAGCGAAGCCTGCAAACTGATCGCACATGAACAGTGCTGCCATATGTTTCACTTCAATTTGGCTCATTGAAATGGCACAGATTCACAAGCAACCTCATGTCACGGCAATACAGACAAAGCAAAGAGCCACAACCAAAAATAAATCACTATCGACCTAGAAAAGAAGGAAACCTCCAGTAAAAAAAGTGTTTGGTGAGGACAGGGAGACGTGTATGTAACAACACCTCCAGCAAGATCATTGTATTCCTGCTGCATGTCTCTCCCTTCAGCTCTTTGCTTTATGGAGTAAAGCCAAACATTACAGCAAAAGTTTTACTTCTAGGTTTTCTGTCAGGGGAAGGAGAGCTTCCATTTTGTATGCCAGTGTTGGTTCCTGGCTGATCCACAGCAGCACTGGCTCAGAAATCCCTCCACAGCTTCACTTCTGTTTGTGAGTGTGACATAGGGAGCAGAGGTATAATGTTCTAGCAAACCACCTGGTCACAAACCAAAGAGTCTACAGAAACTGGGATTTATTACACCTCCTGTAACTTCCACAGAAGCCAGTCTTTTTACAACACATAAAGAGTTCCCGTAAAAGAGTTGTTAGGAGGTCGTTGATTCTGGAAAACTGGAGAAGTCAACTCCGTCGCGATTCCATGTGCCTCAGGTTTGTGCGGGTCACATGTCAGTGAGCACCACAAAACCGCATCAATATCAATTTTCCATAACTCAACACATGATCAATAACCGTGGACTGTACATGAGAACTGGACTGAGTGACCCCTCCCCCCCCCTTGTGTTTCAAACAGGAAGTACCTCCTGGTTCCAAGAAGTCAAAATCACATAGAGATCAACAGCTATTACTTAGTCATTACTTAGTCTGAATAACCTTTCTTGCTCTGACGGACGGTGGACTGTGAAGTGGAGAAAAGCAGCTTTGCGTCGATATCCAACACTTTAGAGTAGTTACGTGCTTACGCAATCAATGTAAATCAGCTGATGCTGTCGCAGAGAGAAACGGCTTTGCGCTGTTACGCAACACTCTCCTAACGTAAATTCACGTCAAAGACTTATGGAACGTCAAAGAGAGTTGTGGTATTCTGGTGTCGCTGACAATATTGCTGGTGTTAAAGGGTTATTAACCAAAATTTCCCACAATGCAGTTGATCAGTGGATCAGCACCCGCCCCAGGCTGCTCTGTCGACAGAAGATTCCGCACAGGGCGTAACAAGAAACATAAGACGTGAATAGACTCTGCCTGACTGCTGTTGGTTATAGGTAATCTATCACTGCAGTGCTGAGAGGAGGACTTTCGCAGCCCGGCGTGAACGACATACAATACAGTGAGGAGCGAGGGGAGCGTCCGGCCCTGTCACGGCCGTGTAACGTGCCTCCAGCTGATACTGAGCATTGTTTCCCACTGTCTCCACTGTGCTTGTTGGGAACCAAGATAAACAAACCACAGAGCTTGGCACCAAGTTTGTCCACCTCTTTAATGAAGTGCAACCTCCCGAGCCCAAACATCGTACATCACGCTCCAGCCCTGTTGTGTAAAGTGAGCTTGTCTAGCCTGTATCTGTGTTTTCTTTTTTGTGTCCCACACTCTGCAGGTACACAAGGAGAGATTGTGCGACTTCAAGAAGACAAAGCTCTGTTTCCTGCTTGCTTTGGCACTGATCGCACACATTTCCTGTCAATTAGGCAGCAACCAAAGCTCTATCTGTGGATGATTTTCATGTGGACGACACAGGGTGAGGAGTTTCCAGTCTTTCCACTCTTTCAGTTCCTCATGAAGGAATTAGCCTTCTCCAGCTGGACCGTGATATTTAGACAATAAATCTTTTGTCTGCGATCTGACATATGTCTCCCTGTAATGTGCTCACATTTTGGCAAGTAGGAATTATTAATGTCTGCCGCAAAAAAGTCAGGTTGTATGTGGAAATCCATGCTGAGTGTGTCCAATGTAATGCTTTAAAGCTGTAAGGCCATCTGGAAAATTGAAATGTCTTGCAACAAGATGAGTTTGATCAAAGTATAAAAAATTTGAAGAAATGTAGAAAAAGCAAGAATACATTTAGAAAAATGTAACTGTAGCTTTGTGTGTGATATATTCCATGTGGTGCTGGACATTTAAACTGTACCATGACAAAGAATGTGAGCAAATCCAGACATGGCTCGGGTGAGTATGACATGTGGGGGGGTTTGGCTGCTTTGTTTCTGGGGCTTATTGGAGCAGAACAACACAATGGTTGAAAGCGTCTGTGTCAGTTTATACTATTATTTTCTGTGAATTTGGTCAAATTCCTATCAGATGACCTCAGCGGAAGATTTGAATACACTGCGTATGAACTTTATTGAACTCTATTTGAACACAAATTTGAACATTTTAGGCAGAAACAATAAATGTCACATATTCAAAAAAAAAAGTAATAAAATTCTTTTATGGTACTTCAGAAGACTTTTGGGTTTTTACATAAACTCCATGTTTCATTTAAAAAGCTTTTAAACAATTTTTACTTATGAAGTTGCAGTATTATTTTTCAACTCATATCAGAAGAAAAACTAAAACACTGAATGCAGTAAACGTTTTGACCTAATTGTCAACAATTCTTTCTTATTTCACTCCTTATGAGGGATGTTTTTCCTGAACAGTTAAAGGGCCTATATCATGATCACATTTGCCCCTCAATGTATTTATAATTAGCGCGCAACATCATATAAAATGTGCGCTGGAGCTGGCCCGCGGTATACTGTACCGCTAATACTACAAATCCCACAATGCTTTGCTAGTATGTTGGCGCACAGTTGAAACCGGCAAGAGCTCCTTTTTTGCTGTTGACAGTCATTGACAACCATGCTCCAGTTAGATCGGACAAATTAATCTCACCCTCTACAAAAATGACCAAATGAAAGATTGACAACAGGAGCTTTGAAGACAGGCGGGAGGCAGATTATGTGTTCACGAATATAAAGGACAGACCTGTTTGTCTTGTGTGCAGAGCTGACATGGCTGTAACGAAAGAATATAACATTAAAAGACACTATAGTTAAAGGTAAAACATTACATATAAGTTGCAGTTAATTTTTCAATAAATATTGAGTTTGACTTTACTTAACTGCCTTATTTTGGCCCACTGTGAATTTGAGTTTGACACCCCTGGCCTATATCATGCTTTTCTTAACCCTTTCAGAGTGAACAATATCCATTTATATGGTAATATATTACCTTTGGCACACTAAATAACATTTTTCAATGAAATATTAGTTATTTGTTCATATTCCAGTCCGGAAGTAAGATGACTTTGTTCTCTGAGGTACCGCATTTCACTGCTTGTGGGTGCCGCCCATTGCATGACTTCAACCTAGAGCTGGGCTCGGCAATGTGTCTGCATTATCCCGAAGAAAGAAATAACATCTGACCTTTTGCAAAGACGGATGTGCATATAAAAAGAAAGCGTTTCTCAGTGGAGAAAGTGGGTGTGCCTGTTAGCCTGGGGGCGGTGCTAGCAGCACAGACTCTTACTGGAAGGGGTGGTTCCTCACTTTATGATGTCACAACGTGAGAACCTGCTCGTTTTTGTGGATTTGGAGTGGCTGGTGCTCAGAGGGCAGGTTTTTGGAGGAATACTCAGGAATGCATGAATGGATCAAAATACCGCTTTGGGATTGTTTTCCGTGAGGAACTAAAGTTAAAATACACTTAAAAGTTCAAAAAGTTGTTTTTGTGCATAGTATAGTTCCTTTAAGACACACTGGAAGATGCTGGGTGGGTGTTTACATTTTATTTCCAACTTTAACTCTAGTTCCAGTGTTTGGACTACCCTGACATTTCAACCGCTTACGCAATTAATGCAATTTCAACCGATTTTAAGCGGAGAAAAGCAGCTTTGCGCCAACATGCATCACTTTACTGCAGTAATGTGTTCCATGTTGGTGCAAAGCCGAAATGAAAAGCTGCTTTTCTCCATATCAGAAATCAGCTGATTCAAGTTGATCCCGTAAACGGTCGGAGAGAAAGGGACGTGTCAAAGAGCTTGTGTTGTACAAGTGCCGCCGGCGACGCCTTGTTAAAGAATGACACCACTTTCACTGCTTTTGCTACTTGCAACTACTATTGCAACTACTACACTATTGTAAGTTGTTGCATATCTACATAAAGCTGCTTTTTTTTCTCTGCTTTGGAATCTGCTGGAATTACGTTGACAATTGTTGAGGAGGTACAATAATCAAAAAAATGTCAACACTGGAGCAAAGCTACGGAGTTAAAGGGTTAACTCGTTTAATCAAGAGCACCTTGACAGAAAAGATAGACTATCCTGTGACGCTTCATGTTACTGCTGTTGCTGTCTGTTCGTCTTGTCTGGTTTTTTTTTTTTAATTAACAATTTTTACTTTCATTAATTTTTGGGTGCTTTGCAAGATGCCGTCCTGACTGAACACAAGGCTTTTAACTGCTGATTATCTCTTTGAGTCTAACTAAAAGTTAAGGCTTCTTTCTCTACAGTCCCTGACAAAAGTCTTGTCGCTTATCCATTTTGTAGAAACAAAAGCGTATAACCTCACTTTTAATGAATCCATTGGTTTTAGAAATGTCTCATATGAAAGCTAAAACCCTCCCAAATTATGTTCAATATAGTAAAATAAAATTGCTTCACTGAAGAAAGATTGATCATTTAATGAACACAGAAAGGTCAGGGACTGTAGAGTTTCTCAGGAGTCTGCATGGAAAGAAAATGGTTGTTGCGTATTTTTTAGATAAGAGTGCACGTGATGAAAGGAGGAGGAAGCTGCCTGAGGAAGAAGACAGCTAACTGATTGATTATTGAAGGTGGTGAGATCTGTAAACTGGTATAGGAGGTGGTCACTGCTGTCCATGAAGTGAATGTTGTCCAGGGGGGTTGATCAGGCTGGAGGAGGAAGACAACTGGAGTCAGGAACCTGGAAAAGGCCAGAGTTATGGACTGTTATAAGGGCTGGCAGAAATGGTATTAAATAGAACAAGGGTGAGTAAAGATGGGTTCCAGGAATGTCAGGAGTCCCTGCCAGAAATCCAGAAACAGGGTCAGGGACCTACCAAACCATGACAAAAGAAGCCTTTATGACAAATTTTAAATACTTTTACATTACATTATGGTCAAACTCATAATTGTATGCTTTGGACCTTCAGATGAACTTGTCTGAGGACTCCTACCAAAGTATCAATACTTTGGTTTTGCTTTTAAGTGTGGGCTTTCTACCTTTTTTTATTGCTTTTTGAGCCTGTATGATCAGAACAAGCCTTAAATCTGCAACACCAGCATGAAGTTAAAAGAAAAGAAACACATTAAAGAAAAAAAAAGTCCTCACCCAAGAAAAATAAGTTCTAACATTTTTCTACAGCTTTACTGCAGCAGGTCTTTTCAGAAGTTCCTTCATGCACCCCATTAAGTTTGGACCTTTATCTGATGCTCTTGTATCTTACACTTCTTTATTCTAGCTGTATGTTGATTTCAATTCAAGAGGACATATCCATTAGTATAGATGCCCCCCATCCTTCCTTTAGAGGTCCCACTGTGTAACAGAGAGAAGAGAACATCAGTGTAACACAAGCAGAAGTAGGTCACATTAAGGCCCTGAACCTCCACCTAGCAGTGTGTGTTTGTGTGGCGTCTGCACAGATAACTCTCCTATCTCAACTCCATTTGGTGATTCCATGCCTCGGTCTGGGTTGCTGCGACAGTAACCGCAGGGGAAATAAGGATACGGTTCTCAGGTTCCCAGCAGATCTAACATATGGGCTGTGCGTGTGTGTGTGTGTGTGTGGATGCGTGTGTGCGTGTGTGCGCAAAGGGGCTTTCATCCAGCAGAAATAAATTCATCCTAAACTCATCTCCTCACTCTGATTAATTTGGCAGACATGGTGAGGCTGGAGAAATCTGCCTGAGAAGAAGCTGTATTTCCATGAGGCTGATGTGGACGCCGTTTCACATCTAACTTGATGGAGAGCTTAGAGATAGAAGTCACAATCCTGCATCCACCTGTGATGCTTTTCTATTCCTTGTGTCATTACTAATCTCAAAGATTCATAGAAAATGCTATTTTTGTCTTCATAAGTCTGATTTAAATGGTTTACATTTTGAATATTTTTAGGTTGAATGCCGGAACAGTAGTGTATTTGTGGTCACGCACCTGTGTGTGACTAAAACACACATTGCAGCGACCACCCCCAGCTTGTGCAAATGGGACGTCAAAGGAATTGTGTGTTATATTTAAGGTCCTGTCAGCGGGTTTCCTGGTGACACCTCCCATTGCAATGGTGTCACTGTACCTAATGAGTCCTCTGGCCTCCTGGGACATTTTCTCTGGGTTCAGTCCAAACAGCGGAAATGACTTATAGGTGACCTGCATCCCCTCTATGGCAGAGGGGCAAACAGAAGGCAGCACAGACTCAGCAAACCTACTTAGTCAGCAAATGTGGGAGAAAATGTGATTTCTCCTCATGTTGAAGTAATTGCTTTTATAACAGTGGTGAATTTTGTAAAATATGTCTCAGGTTACTGTTAGCTGACTTTGCAAAACAATTACACTCCAACATGGGAACTCTAAAGAAAAGTCAAATTAGGGAACACATAAAAGGAAATTAAGCTCTTCTCTTTTCTTAAATAAATATTTGTGCCCAAAAGTAGGAAATAACATTAGAAAGAAAATGATAAGTTGCCAAAATAATCTAGTTTTGATTTGATTCGTTTTTTTGAAGACATTTTAAAGTATGATGTGATGAGTATGTGTGTGCATATATATAAGACTTCCTGTACCCTTTGAGGCATGGGTTTTGATGATAGTCTCTGGTAAGCTTGTGTAGTGTGTCCAACTTGTAGAGCTGTAGCGTATAAACCATTTGTAACGCTCAAGCAGAGAATTTCCAAAAGAGGGATTGAGGATGCAAATAGTTTCAATGGTTGTGAAAATAAATGGCCTTTAATCATGGTGAAGTAGAAAGCCCATAAAGCAAAATTATCAGGTTGATGTATGTATGCAGTGGAGGAAATAAGTATTTGATCCCTTCTTGAGTTTGTAGGTTTGCCCACTTAAAAAGAAATTGACAGTCTGTCATCCTGATGGTGGGTTCATGTGAACACTGAGAGATAGAGAATCCCATATCAAGAATTTATATGCATTTATTTGCATTTCATTGAGGGAGCTAAAGAGCTTTCAGCGGTTTTAAGGGAGATGATTGTAGATCTGCAAGACCGGAATGGACTACAAAACCATCAGCAAGAAGCTGCGGTTTAAGGGCACAACTGTTGATGCAACATGAATCCAACTCTAGATCTGGGGCTCCAAACAAGATCCGGCCTATTACTAACTGTTCTTATAATCATGGAAACCTCACCAGGTCGGATCACCAAGAAAACCATTTGGAATATTTTACGCTGCAATGGTTGCAGTGCTGGCAAAGTAGCCCTGCTTAAGAAAGCACATGAGCACCTTAAGTGTGTCAATGAACACCTTCATAATTAGAAGAGTGAATGGGAGAAGGTGCTGTGGTCAGATGAGACCAAAAGGGAGCTTTTCAACCCACCGTTTGGAGGAAGAGAAATGATTCCTATGACCCCACGAACACCATCCCCACTGTCAAGCATGGAGGTGGAAACATCATACTTTGGGGGGGGGGGGGCTTTTCGGCACATGGTCAAATATTTCTTTACTGTTTTATTAATATGAAACTGAATACTTGATGGATGGTAAATGAGGGATACTCTCATTTACCATCTAACGTTATAGAAGTTTTATTGTGTTTTTCAGCAAACTGACAAAACAGTTGATGATGGATTTGGTAAGTCTGGCACAACAGTTCATTTGAGCACACAAACTTACTTTAATGACATGTCCTGTCCAGAGCTGAGCAGCACTAACACTAAAATGTTGAGATAAAACTCTATCATTTTGCTGCATATAAAACGAATCAGTGTCTGGAGGACTAAACCATTCATACACAAAAGGGAGGCAGTCTACTTAATGAGATACAGTATGTGTTCTCACATCCACAAAATTCCTACGATAAGTCACAGAAGATTTCTTTTTCTTCTTTAAGCTGATGTGGGGTTTCTTTCAGCCAATGTCATCAGGACGAATTCTCGTGCACAAGTCTTGATAATGACGGAGATCCTCATCGAGATTAATTGCTTTCGTTCAACTGGTGGAAGAAACAGTAACGACAGCGCGGATGACAGCGTTTCACGAAAAGCCGAGCGTATGGGAGCGACGCTGCCGCTTGCTGCGAATGTCAGCCTTTCATCTTCCATCTGAGCTGATAGAAATATCTGCCCACCTCGGCAGATAGATTTGGACATAAAAGTAATGACTGGAACAGTAATTACCTGATGCAATCTGAATGCGTGGCTGTTTTTATCACATCTCTCACAGCATCAGCACAGCTATATGTTTTCTTTTTTACTCATTCTCCTTAGACATAATTACACTAAAATTATGCATAAGGCTTTAATCAGTAGTTTTACTTAAATATAACCTTTTTACAGTTCAAGGTGGCCTTAGCAGCTTTATCCTTCTAATAGTTAAAAAAAAAGATGCTTGAAAAAAATCTGGTTGGTGTCATCCAAAATGTGACACCATGTTTAAATTTAAAGGTAATTGAACAATATAAAGAGAATTTCTTCATTTTATTTTAAGAGGATATGATTTTGTTTATGAAAGGATTTTATTGCAATGCTTGACGTTGTTAATTACCCTATCCATGTTTGTTTAATGATAAGATCATAAGCAGTCAAATCGGACTTTGTTTTCGGGGGGGGGGGGGGGGGGGGGGGTATCACCTGGCATACCAAGGTACGGATACAGGACACAAGCTTTAAGCTATCTGTTTTTATATTGCACACAACTGCTTTGAATTAAAGCAAAAGTAAAAGCTGATGCAAAACTATCTAAAATTCATTTTAGGTTTAAGTGCAAAAATGCAGAAAAAAAAAATTGCTTATTTAAAGAACAATGAAGAAATGAGGAAGAAACTACCTTGTCTCTGGAGAAGTTTGAATCCAAAGTTATGTAAATGACACACATTATTTTAATAGACCCTGAATAAGATTTTTTTTTTTAAATCACTTTTGCAAAAGTAACAACATAAAATGAGATGCTGATCAAGATGACAAAAGACTGACTTTCTGTAATCTATTCAAACTTTGAAGACTTTTTTTCGGTCAGTGGAGAATTTCCATTGACATTGGAAAAATCGTCTGATATCTTATTCTGAGTTTTCTATGTTTTTCCACATTCTTGTCCAAGATATGATATTTTACTAAAGACAAATAAATAAATAAATCCTGACAGACCAGTAATACTGAAAAACAAATTATTTTCTTGTGGGCTTTTTCTGCCAAACCACGCTTATGAAGGAAAGTACAAAGCAAGAAGTAGACTCATTATATGCAGCAACATGTACAGAAATCAATGCGTCTCTATTACTTGTACTATTTTACAGGCCCAGAGTGTGGACCAAATTCATAGGAATCAGATAAACAATCATAGAGCAAATCAGTTGCAAATACAGATCTGCACCTATACTGATTGAACTCTGGGAGCAAATCAAGGGATCGAAGCGCATTATGCTTATGAAAACAAACCGCTGCACTGTGGGAGCTCAAGCTGATTTAGATTTAAATGCAAAATGTATGTTTAGTTTGTAGACCAGCAAACCTACAAAAAGGCAACTTTGAACAAGAGTACACTCATAAACAGATGGGCAAAAAAGTATTCTGCAAGGGGTCCAACTTATTAATGATGATAAACAGAATGTAAAAAAGAGAATTCACAGAATCGTATTGTATGATTTTGAAATAATTTCTTTGTATAATTGTTCAGAAATTATGAATTATGGTAAGTTCATACAAACAACCAGGAATTCTGTTCCTTACAATTTTTTGTAATAAGCTCTTCCATCCTCCACTGATTTCCTGCATTAAAGTCACCCGTTTGAATTGGTCAATTGTATAAAAGACACCTGTTCACACCCTCACACAGTCATGACTGCAACCTTTCCACCTTGACCAAGACCAACAAGCTGTCGAAGAACACCAGGAACAAGATTGTAGACCTGAACAAAACTGGGACAAACCAAACTACAATAAGCAAGCAGCTTGGAGAGATGAATTATTGGTGCAATTGTTAGAAAATGAAAGAAATACAAGTTTACCGACAATCTCCCTCCCCCTGGAACTCCGTGCAACATCTCACCTGGTGGAAAACAAACAATCTTGATAATGGCGAGGAAACAGCCCAGGATTACTGTGGAGGATTTAGATAACGTCACGTGGACAAATGAGACCAAAAAGGAAATTTTTGGTATAAGCAACACTCGCTGTGTTTAGAGGACAAAGAACACTGAGTTGCATCCCAAGAAGGCCTTGCTAACTGTAAGGAATGTAGGTGGAAACATTATGGTTTGGGGCTGCTTTTCTGCAAAGGGGACATATGACAGATCTAGATGAGGGATCAATAGAGCCCTGTCCGTTGAGATTAGACAAAATTAGGAAGATAAATTGTGGCCAGATCTTCCAGCAAACATTGACCCCATAAACGTTGCCTGGCAACGAAGGATTGGCTACATAAAACATTCTTCAATTCTGGTTCTTCATCCGATAGAAAATCAGTAGAAGGAATTGAAAGTCCATATTGGCCAGCAACAGCCCCAAAACATCACAGCTCTAGAGGAGATCTGCATGGAAGAATGGACCAAAAACAGCAGCAACAATGCAAACCTGAAGACCTAGAAGAAACCTTGGACCGCTACTTTTGTTATTGACAAATACTTGTGTTATGCACATTATTCAATTTTTTTAAATCCAGAATTATTTGTTTACACATAGATACAATTCATACTTGAATTGTATCTATGGTGAACATTACAGACTTTTTGGATATTTTTTGATGGGGACAACTTACAGAATCTGTGACTGACAAATACCTTTTTGGACCACTGCAGTTACATACTTCTGCCTTCATCTGTGCATCCTCATTTCGTCCCCATTTTCCTGAAAATATTGTCTAAAAGCTTTTAGTTTTAGTTTTTTTTTTCATATTCTGCGCAAACATGCACATTTACACTAAATCCTCACAAAAAATGTTGAAATTAGATTGTAAATAACAGCAGTGTTTATGTTCCAAAAGACATATTCCAGTGAAGCATCTGTAATCTACAAGACCGATTCACACATTTAAAGTCTATTTTTCAGCTTGCCAGCTATTTCTGGGATTTACCCATGTCAGAGAGTGTGACAGGCTCCCAGTGTTTGTGTAGACTAAATCTTTATAAACTGACATCTGCTCATGAAGGCTAAATCCTCACGCAGGGGACATTACTCTGGATCTAGAAGCTTTCTAGGCTCCATATGTAATTTATTTGATAAGCACTTCCTAAACAATGATTATGTTTGGGGAGGCTTTGCTTGCAGAAAAATATAATGTAAGAACTGCAACCCTCAGTCTTGAGGCTACCTTTGTAATTCTGTAGAGGAGCAGTCCAAATTATGCCCAAAACTAAACTTCAATTTAATTACAATCAAAAAAAATTTTTTAAGTAATATTGTTATCAACCTTTTTTACTTTATTAATTGTTAAATGACTTTTGAAAACGCTTTTATTAAGTGTAACTTGATTGAGGAGTAACTTGGTATGAAGTGTTTTGTACTAAACGGGTGGGGGTGGGGGGGGCACACATTTCACACACCTAGGTGTGTGAAATTTGTTCTCCCCATTTGACCCATCCCCTGGGGGAGTGGTGAGCTGCAGACACTGCCGCGCTCGGGAACCATCTGGTGGTTTAACCCCCCAATCCGATCGCTTTATGCTGAGTTACGAGCAGGGAGGAATTGGGTCCTCCCTGCTCCTTTTACATTTTAGCTGTAATTCCAGTTTTCCTCTGAGGGATCCTCCACATCGGTGATGGACCCTTCCCAGTGAGCGGGGTCGCTGCGATGGGATCTCTCAGATCTCTTGGGGGGTCCTGTGGTAGTGGACTCTGTGAACCTGGGTGTGGTGTCACTGATGTGGACATGTCCCCAAAACATCGTTTTCCCAACCTCAGTACAAAGCCAGGTTTCTACATTGCATCCTTTTGTCTTTTTATCACAGCGAGAACATGTGTGTGTCTGTGGGGGGCGGGGGGCATTGTGCTGTTTTTTTTTTTTTGATACATATTTTATTGTTTTGTCCTTTGTTTTTAGATTTCATCATGTAAAGCACTTTGAGTACTATGTGTTGAAAAGGTGCTATACAAATAAACTTTGATTTGATTTGATTTGAATGCATTATTCTCCCATGTTCCAACCAGATTGATCTGTCTGAGGTAAATTGTTCATCAAATTGACCAATACCAATATAAAATTGTTTCAAAATGAAATCATATTGTCAACCACAAATTACAGTATAAATTGAATCATTAAATGAATTGGTATACCCCTACTGTCTGAGAAAAGTTTGTAAAATGTGTACTAAGAGGTTTCATAGCCTTAAAATATCTAGAATTGTACTTTGAGGATTTCACCTATCACAGGTCACTTTTAATAGGTAACCCCGCCATAAACGAGGGACCCCCGTAAACAGATTTTGTCTGGAACATTGTGTTCCTAAATGATTCAGCTTCTGCAGAATAACAGTTGAAGTCAACATCTGTCCTGCTTTATGTTTTTGCTGCTTCCCGCTTCCAAACTGCCTTATAACTGCGGTGATCTGTGTCCCTGTAAATACACTCATTAACATCAACCAATCCTTCTTTGTTCAGCTACATCCCACTGCTACACAAACATTTGCAGTGAGTGTGAGCTTTGGTGCAACTGATGTCTTCATCAGAAAAAACCCAACATGTGTTTCTTAGAATAAACATAATCTTGTAATGATTTAGTCTAAACACTAAAGCAAACACTTTCCTATTAAGATCAGATGACAAAGCCGCTAACTTAACACTTTTTCTGCTGGACGGATTAGACACAGAAACAAGGCTTGAAACTTCAAAACGTAATATCTGTGAAGACTAAACCCAGAGGGATTTTGTCTTAAAAGTAAGATAAAACTATTTAACTTCTTCTGGTTATCAACACACACAGGTTTGGTCAGTGGACAATTCTGAATGGTAAAGGGAGCACAGATAATAGATAATTATACCATGGTCCGCTTGAATACTCGATTCTGATTGGCTGCTGGGTATGCGTTAAAACGTAATAACCGCACGGTGAAAGAAGAAGTTCCGGTCAGCTAGCTTAAATGTTTTGTATCACTGCGCCGGCTTCTTTAAAACATCTTTTGCTTCATAATTTGGACAAAAACAAGCGGTAAGAGGTGAAGTTTCTCTTTGAAATGATGCTTTATTCAACCTATCGGGACGATCAGCATATATATATCGCCGAATCTTGACTGCAGCGGTGGTGCTGCGCGACGCGGACTACATGTTACATGACGCGGCGCATCGCGCCGCATCACGTAACATATAGTCTGCTTTTTGTGAGAAAAGCGATCCAAATCGAAAAAAAAACAAGAATTAAGGACTAAAGCCTGGTTAATATGTATTGCTTTTGTAAGTGACCATGGTATAAGCGGGTTAATGGCCTTCGAAGTGTGCGGTTATTACTTTATAACGCACTTCGCGGAAGCAACCGTCCTCCGCTTCGTGATAACCTTTTATCCTAACTTTGTAGTACCTGAGCAAAAGAGAGTAGCTTATTTTGCTTAGCAGCTCTGTTCATTCTCTACACGAATCTTGTGTCCATCACCCTGTCCTACCTGCGTGCCAGTTTGCCAGTCTGTCCACTAAGTCCATCATGATCGCACACAAGCTGTGCAAGCACGGTGATGTGACATTGATGGAGTCCAAAGGGATTGCACCGACTGGCATTCACACTGAAATGTCTTCCCCAAGTCCGGATTGGACTATTGGTGAAGCACGACACACATCGGTGTAATCAGCAAAATCCCCACACACATCCTAAACAACAACCACAAACACAATGTGTATGGAGAGTCTAAGAATTGGACAGGAGAAAAAAAGAAAAGCTGCTGAAGCTGCTGCCATGGGGTAATAAGCTCTGCGGACTATCAGAGTAAATCAGCATTTCTGTCTGTTTCCGACTTTTCTCTCAATATTATTTTGACTAAGCCAATTAAACAAATACTTGATTGCTTATGCGTGATATTTACGTTCAGTACCTTTAAACGTTCTGCCTATTTAATTCCACTACTGCCAGACAGAGATGAAGACTTTGACTTGGGATTCAAACTTTATTGTAATATTTAGGCACTTGTGACTTTTTGTGTGGCTAGATATTTGGAGCTTGAGAACAATGTCCATTTGGCCCTCTTCAGTTTTGTCTCTAGGACATAGGGTGTCAGATCTGAGAATATTTTGAATTTCTTTTTACTATTGTCTACTGCAGTTTCATTGTTGTTAATGCATAACCATTCATCCATCTATTTGATCAAACCTGTTTAACACACTTTGAGGTTGCTGGAGCCTATCCCAGCAGCTGTTGGGGGACGGCTGGGTCATCCTGAACAAATTGCCAGTCCATCAAAGTGCTGCAAAAACATTGAACGCCTAATATTTTTCCCTCCACTAGTTGTTCTGAATGCCTTTAAAGACCAACTCTGATGAAATTTGTGTTTTTGGTGTTTTTAACATGTTCTTGTAGCATTTTTGTCTTGATGGAGTACATATTATTAAAATTGTATTTTTGAGTATTTGCAGTTGGGGCAGACAAAAAAAAAGTGGTTGGAAAAATAGCTTATTTGGTACATAGAATATACACTAGGCAGACTACAAGCTCCTTGCGCTGCTCCATTCTAATGCATCTACTTGCAGACAAATATATCCATTGACGTCTTTGTTTTCCTTATCCGAGGTGGTATCAATCACAAAACTGTACGGCTGGCTGGCTCCAATATTGCTCACCACTTTTGATGCACCTGTAATGTTAGGTTGGTGTTGTGTGGAGCCAGAATCTAGCGGGAGACCGTGTAAACAGAGAGCTCTCAGCAAGGAAGCAGGTCAGGTTTGTAATGAATTCCTGCTGCTCCGCAGAAACTATGTCCTAGAAAAAACTGTTTATTTATTTTCGCTGAAAATGGCATAGTCCTAATCATGTTTGTATGGTTATCACCACTATCTTATTTACATCATCCTCATACTTTTATATACCAAATACACACATGCATTTTCACTGTACTGTAGGGAACCTCGTTTTTTTATATAGTGTTTTGCAATGTGAATATTTTAATGTCCTTGTGCTCATTTCACAGAATAATCCATACTTTTACCTCACACAATAGTTTGCCTTTTAGATCATAGAGAGCCCTCACAAAATGTTTCTACTAGTCCTTGATTTTATTCTCTTACAGTTATTGGGAATAAAAACAATGTTTATTAATGAAAAGTTGCACAGCTGGTTTATCTACATACTGTAACAACTGGTTTTTGGACATCCTCTAAATTTGAGGACATTTCCATGTATGCTTGCTTGTGTTGCCTGAGGTGGTATTTATTAATGTCATGTTGATTATGACACCTCCCAGCATTTGCACACAACGCCTAAAGCCCCC
This sequence comes from Oryzias curvinotus, assembly GCA_023969325.1. Classification (NCBI taxonomy): domain Eukaryota; kingdom Metazoa; phylum Chordata; class Actinopteri; order Beloniformes; family Adrianichthyidae; genus Oryzias; species Oryzias curvinotus. The sequence continues at coordinate 11,109,000 of CM043711.1, forward strand.
CTTTGGGCCAACCAGTAATGCTGCATTTTAGTTGTCAAAAGTGTCTGTTTTGATACTCAAAATTCAGAATATTTACTGTTATGTAACCCATTTAAGTAATCTGTTACTTAGTTGCTCTTTAAAAAAACTGCTTATAGATATAGCAAACTGCAGAGGAAGAAGATGAGGAAGATTTTCTTGAGGACCCATATTTCAATCATCTTTTGATCTATTGTAAAAATGTTCCCAGTGGTAGAGTTTATTATGATTATGCCGTTTTAGCCCAAATCAAATCAAATCAGCAGCCTTAGTTCATAAAAAACATGCCCAGAATTGTGGGCGGGACCGTTGGCATAGAGCACCCCTCCCCCTTCCCCTCCCTGTTGCTGAGTGCTAGGGGCTTTTTTTGTCTGCTCCTGATTTATAGTGCTTTGAATCAAAAAATACTCAGAAATGCAATTTTGAGCTTAATTTTCTTAATATATGTCCTCCTTCATCCAAAAACGTCATAAAAAGATGTTAAAAACATAAAATACACAAGTTTCGTCAGAGTGAGTGTTTGATTTTTGTAAAACATTCATACAGTTTTATGCCTCTATGGTGGTCAGCTGTACTGTGTGCTGTGGTTAGCTCAGCACAAAACTTGTCTTTCCATGACTATTTTCTTCTATTCTATTCTGTTATCTCTCTCTTTACACTTTAAGACATCATCCAGTGGGGGCAGTTTTATCAGGCTCTGCAGAGAAAAAAACGAGCTAATCAAAGCTTAATCAAAGTGCAGACCTCAACCTGACTGAAATGCTTTAAAAAGCTATTAATAAACCTCGTGAACTTCAGTGAAGTAGCTGAAATGGGGTCGAAAATACCAAATTAAGGGCTCTTGCATCATCCATCCCATGGCAGGAGCACTGACTGAATTTCTCTATTATTTATGAAATTCAATGTGTCAGAAAATTGTCAAGGAATAAAGAGGCAAGGCCTCTGAAGGAGAAGGGTTCGGGAAAGCTCCTAGCTGTTCCCGTTCATTGGGCATCTCTATCTTTCTCCAATAATAATGGTTCCCCAGCTATGAAATATTTATTCACGACTGTCTAGCACGTGCGTCAACGGGTTCAGCGTTATTTGAGGAAAGGAGCCAGGGTTTTTACGGCGCTGTAACTGAAACTGTCTGCAGCACCGCTACAGCTGAAATGTCTTACAGTGAAAAGGCTGTCTCCAGAAATGTATTCACATCATGAGAGGACAGTGAGGTGAAGATTTCTGTCTTCCTAAGTCAAAAATAGTTCTTTCTAAAAACTAATGACACCATTTAGTGTCAGTGATCTGTCTCTGTGTTATCAGGAAACGATTATCAACTGTCTCCATGTCATAAGACTTTATGTGAAACAGCTGAAAACTGCTTTCTTTATTGTGGCACATTGATCTCGGGCTAAAGCAAACACCGCAGTTTCTACTGATTATTGATTTTATGTGCAGATTTTAAGTTGAAAATTGTTATTTAAAGGCAAATAGTTGTTTCTAGTTTCCGCTGTTTTAGCTACAGATGATTCTCTAATTCATTAAATGCAAAAAACTACAGAACTGAGACAAAAGAAAAAGGTCCAAATTCCCAGAGGATGCATTAAAAGAACATCAGCACACATGCTGCCGTTTAACCACTGATCTCTGACTGGGGTGAGAACAGAGCAGCACACAACAGCTGAGTGAAGGCTTTGCAGCCGGAACACCCACAGGGCGTCAGAATGATGCCACAGTACAGTCGTCCCACTCTATTAAGGGAATATGTGAGATCATGACAGGCATTAGCCTAACAGCATGACGAATCAATCGCATTGATGACAGGATCATTAGTTTTTGCATTTATCACTAACTTCAGGAAACACGTTCTTTTTAAAAAATATATATTCTTTGTTTGTCCAAAGGTAAGCTTTAAGATCTGAAGAGTGTGTGTGAAATGGAAATTTGGATACATTTTAAAAGGAGCATGATGTCAAGCATGAAAAGTTTTACTAATAACTAAAGCTGTCGGTCAATTCAAATTCTTACTGTGATTAATGGCATTGAGTCAACAGTTGACTCCCAAACAACTCTTTTTTTTTTAGATGTTTATTAGTGAGTTTGTAAAAAACATAACTTTTTAACTGTTTATATCAGCATTTGTAGACAAAATAGTAGAAAACATTGAATACAGAATGAACGCTCGCTGGCCGCTTTATTAGACACTCCTGTCCAACTGCTTGTTGACACAAATTTCTAATCAGCCAATCACATAGCAGCATTCATTCATTCACTCATTCATTTTCTTAACCGTTTTTTCCCTTTCTGAGTCACGGGGCTTGCCGGAGCCTATCCCGGCCACTTGTGAGCGAAGGCAGGGGACAACCTGGACAGGTCGCTAGTCTGTCGCAGGGTCACATGGCAGCAACTCAATATATTTAGGAATATGGACATGGTCAAGACGATCATCTGCAGTTCAAACCGAGCATCAAAATGACGAGGAAATGTGACTGAAGTGACTTTCAACGTATAATGGTTGTTGTGCCAGAGCATTTCTGGTATTTTTCCAACTTCAAATTCTGGTGCTTTAATCAGTGTTATCAAATTTTGTCTGTGAAAATGATCATAAAAGTAATTCTTTTAGGTCTAAAATGCCTTACTTTTTGAGTCCATGCGCTGATCCTTCTCCACAAAAAGCTTTATATCCCTGTTGTAAAAATCTTCCTTATTTTCCTTTATTTCAATGAGTCTCTCCCTCTCAATGGAGATTGTAGAAAATGAAGAAAGATGTCCTCAGTCTGTTCTGTTTCTGCTGCACCAGTATAGCTACAAAGCAGCTGTTAGCTCACACCTGCCCCCCTAGTGAGGTTCGCCTCACCAGCAGCCTTTTCTTTGCACTTACAGTCAGCGCTCAGAGCGCGAGGTTGCACAATCACATGTTTTCAACAGTTTCTGAGGTTGTCGAGTCAACTGAAAATGTATCTTTAACATGGATCAGTGGAAAATTATATTTACTTCATTTACTTTTTTTTATTTTATCACAATGGGACAATTGCCTCACCTGATCGCACGTCAATGGAATGGATGGATGGAGCGCTGTAACCTGTAACTGTAACCTCTCTGTGAAAAGGCGCTGGTTCAAATTCCGGTTGATTCCTTTCTGTATGGAGGTAGCTTGTTCCACCCATGCATGCGTGGGTTTTCTCCTGGCACCTCGGCTTCCTCCCGCTGTCCAATAACCTGCTTCGTAGGTTAATTAACGATTCCACATTGTCCATCGGTGGACATGTGAGCTCCTGTCTGACCCTGCAATGGATTAGTGACCTGTCCATGGTGTACCCTGCCTTAACCCAAACGTAGCTTGGACCCCTAAAGTGATCCAGTGAATTCAGAAAAGGGATAGATGAATGTTCTTCATTCATACCATACATTTTTGGGTTCTCAACTCAAACATTTGAATCAAACACAGTAAACTCTGGCTTGTAATCATGGTCCTTCACATCATTTTTAAAGTCTTTATCCATTTTAGTTAATCGTAGAAATGAATAAAACATGTTGTTATTGTTAAAATAAAATTGAAAACAAGATGTTTGGATTTCCTGTGAATGTTTGACAGGGATAAAGCAAACAGACACCAATAAACTATTGTGAACTGTTTGGACAGGGGGCTAAATGTTCCAATAATTTCTACAATATCTCATTAGAGAACAGTCTGCTTCGGTTTGGAAGCGTGGGAAAGCAAACCCAACACAGGAATTAGGCCAGACCAGACAGACAGCCTGAGGTTTGTTCAGCCTGTGTGTGTTTTGCAGCTGCAGCATCAGCCGATAGTTAAACCAGCATGTCCACTGATGTCATACGCTGTAATAAATACAAAACCTGTGTATCAGGACTGAAGCTGCTAATATTGTATTACTAAAAGCTGTAAAATGTAGGAAATGTTTTCCAGGTGATGCTGGTTTGCAGCAAATTTATGTTGGGACAGAAATCCACATTGTCTGAGCACACCAGGCTGTGTCTTTGCTGTATTTATACAACCTTGGAGGAAGTCAATGCCTGCTGTTAGTTTTTGATGGACTGATCTCACATCTGCACCAATGCTTTTTGCATTTTGCACTGATTTTGTTGCAGCTCTGTCTTAATAATGTAAATTACAGGACGTTTGTATAATTTTAAGACTTGCAGACCTGTGCAAGAGCATGTTTTCATTTAAATATTATGATGAGTCAGCAGGTTTGGGGAAGCAATCTGAGCAATACACTGAAGGATATCAGCTTTGCTTGGGATTAGTTGCCAAACTAGGATAGCAAAGGAATGCATTCATTGAATTTGCTTAAGGTTGAGTGAGAATATTAATTCCACTTAAAAATCTGTAGTAAGCATGACAGATGAACCCTTGGGGCTGATGAAAAACAAACTGAAGCACAGCTATACAGATTTGTGGATTCCCTGATGCATTTCCTTATTACATCTAAAACTATCCAGGATCAGAAACACCTTTTTTTGATGTATTATCCTTGATTCTAAGGTAAAAAGTGATCATAAGAGACCTCTTCTTTCCCTGCAGAGACACTTTAGACTTGTTTAGAGTGAAAGAAAGTGCCTACATTTCTCACACAGTTACATATTTAGCCAAAGATGGAAGGGATTATATTTATTTTATGCCTGGAGGGAAACCTAGCACTCTCTGAGGTAAAAACCCACCCAGTCATGCGCATAAAACTTCTCTCTTTGCTTCCTTAAATCAACAACTTTATGTTCTGAATACAAATTAGATCAAATTATTGAGACAAAGGCAATGGAAATTGTTTGGTGTGCCACTGTGGGAACGTTTGCTTGCATCGTCTACCGAACAAGTATTTTATTCTTAAAGCCACCCTTTCTATCTCGTCTGTACAAAGTCCACCAGGGAAGTTTAGTCAAAAACCTTTTTTTTTTAATTTCAGAAGCGGAAACAAACAAATGTTTGTTTAAACCCTATGTACAGCCTCTGTGTATTTAAAGCTTTTGTCAAGAGTCTTCTCATAGATATTGTGGTTCAGGACAGTTGAATACATGAAATTACCGGGAAAGAGATGTAAACAGACATGTGTGTCAATAAGTGTTGCGATCTCCCTCATCTCTCCTTCAAGCCAAACAAACTCACTGCAAATGATACAAAATGATTTATCAAAAGCACAACAAGGCACCACCCACAAGGACAAATAGGAAAAGCCTTAAGGATCGAGTCATTTTACTTCCAGATAGGAAAATGAACTCGTGAAAAAACTATTGCGTTGAAAATTTGCTCTTTTCTGAGTGAAAGGTGATATATTATCATATATATGGATATAGTTTATTCTGAAAGGCTTAAGAAAAGCATGATATAGTGACTTTACAATGTTCCACCCTGGTCTTTTATTTTGGATAATAAGCCAAACAAAATTAAGAAAAACTAGTTAAAGGGTTGACAATATTTAATAAAGGTTATAAATAGACTTGGTTTACCATCAGTGCGCTGGATCAAACCAATGTCGGTCGTAAGGAACAGACAGAAAATCAGCAGATGCAAATGTGACACCCGACTAGCATTAGGTGTGAACACAACATTAGGCTTTAGCTGTTAGCATGTTCTTCCCCACCAAAAGAGTGTCTGTAGAAAATGTATTGCTGATGCAGTTGGATTAAGGACAAGACTTTAAATAAAATCAACAATTCCTTCTAGTATCTGTAAGAATATTTTAGATTTTCCACTAATGCCCAAAAGCACTCCTTGTGCAGATAAATACCCAGCTATCTACAGCTGCTCAAAAAACTGCATAGCTCTTTAAATCGTAAATCTTCAGTCAGTCAAAATACTGCAATAAGTCTTCCAAAGCAGTTCTGATTTTTGGCTCCAAATAAAGACGATGAGGTCATCTGAAAATGCTAACTTCATAGCTTTTGGTTATTTCACAATCACCTTCCTTTTTGACTTTTTAGAGGAGCTTTTAGGGACTAACGCATTTATCCCGGGGAACATTGATGCAGCCTTTTCACATCCAACTGCTCATTATTGAGTCTTCATCTGTGGATGGCCCCGTCGAGTCCAATTTATATGGCCACAAAAGACCATTTCATATGCTATAAAATCTTACGTTTGGCAATGACTTTACATCAGGAGGGAGAATGAAAGACAAGCACAGAGTGAGTCATAATGCATCTATTTCCCAGTGAAATGCCGTCACTCAGAGTTTTAATAAAACAACTAACATCAAAGTGTGTTTGCAGTTTTAGCAAACCATCTACCATCACTGTAAAATCAAAACATCAAATGTACATTTTTAGAACAGAATTCATCACTCTATGGGAAGAAAAACAATAAAAACCTTTTTTGTTTGTATTTAAGCTACAGACATTTTACCTTTGAAACCTGGAAGTTTTTATTTTTTCTCCACTTTTTCTCTTATTTAGATGGTGTTTTCATGCAACAACAAACATGGACTAATAATAAGCTTTTTTATAAATGAAAGATTTAGAGAACGATTTGCATTGAAGAGATGACGAGTCTACTCTGTGCTTTTAGTTTGTAATAGTGATCAACCCACAAACGTATCTTGTGTCCCTGAACTGTCTAATAAAAGTGTTTTATCTGCAGCAGATTTCCTGCACATATTTGCTGAATTCCTCACTTACTTCAGATGGGAGGAAGACATCAACCTTGATTTTAACTGTAGTCTTTTAGGTTGTGGTTGAAGACCCACATCCAAAGCACAAAACACATAGAAATAGTAACAGTGAACTGTAAATAAGGGTTTTTATTGAGGATGGTGCAACATAACTCTGGCTTTATGAAAGATAAGATGCAATTATAGGAGAATGTATTATGAGAAGCTTTGTTAATACACAATTCAACAATTTGCATTTTATTGTAAAAACAGACTCCCCAGAAATAAGTCAAAAGTTCTTGCCCCATTGGCAGATTTTTTTAACTTTCTTGATTAGTTTTTTCTTGCTAAACCAAAATTAAGACATTTCTTTCTTTAAATAAGGGTGTTTTCTATATTTAGTCCTCAATCATTAGAATATGAGACAAAAACATGTTATAATCACAAAAAACACCATTTCCATTTTCATCCAAATGATTCAGTTTTTGCATTTTATTTGTGAAATTATTCCGCTATTGCCTTTAGAGTGGTCAGGGTACACCGTCAACAGCTTTTGGACTGTCACTAAATTGAAGTTGTGTCCTTTAGGGGAGATGTCCAGCTTGTTTTTTTTTTTTTTTTTGTTTTGTTTTTTTACTTATCCTGTCCTTGCAGCTTTTTGTCAACAATGCATACCTGATTCAGGTAACTAACAGCAGGTAAGGCTGGAATAATTAAAAAAAAAAAAAAAACAGTCAGGCCACTAAAGGACTACAATGCAAAACTAGAAGGCAGTCTAGATACCTAGGTGTTATTACAATATTTTATGAATTTAGTAGATAAGGAGCTGATAAGTTGGAGAAATATAAATACAAGCCCCTAACCTCTTAGAACCCTGGCTAATATTCAAGCTAACCCTATACACAGGTAGTCCCAGGTATGGCCCCAGTTAGGCACAATTAACTACTGTGGTGACATAACCTAAAATGTGATGTCTATGCATGTGGACGCCAGGTCTGAAGAGGTTAAACATTGACTTTACCTTCACACATGCCATAATTTCATGATAAAGTAAGATCTTAGAAAAACTGTTTAGAAAATACATCGTTAGAAGTGATTTTTCTTTTCTTTTTGACATGTCAGCCAAAAAATAAAAAATAAACACCTTCCTGTTGACTCATTACCCTGCACAGTGTTTTCACCATAGTAGTTTATTGTGGATTATTTTGACAGACATATTTTTCTGCAAGCAATAACTTGATGCTTGTTACCTTTCTCTTCCAGATAGTAATGGGTATTTTAAAAGTATGGAGTTGAAAAAAAGATTTAGGGGGCTTTTTAGGAACATTTGAACTATTAGACAAGTTGGTTTACCCAACCGTGATACATTTGGAGAAATTGAAATATTAGGTTAAGCACATGCTTTACTGATCCTACTCCAAACACATGTAACTGTATTTTTCCTGCAACTTGGCTGGAAAGATTTCTTTTTTTGGCATATGCTATAAGGAGACGTGCAGATTTTTGGAAAATACAGAGGAACAAATTTGATGAGTCAAACAATGTAGTTACAGGAAAAGAATAGTGGAAGCCATGCTGAGGTCAGACATGAACATTTGTGAGCAACAGTATGGCCTCATGCCAATAAAGAGAACCACAGATGCAATATCTAGTTTGGAGAAGAACAGAGAACTGCATTGTGTCTTTATAAATCTATAGAGAGTCAATGACAGGGTGCAGAGAGGAGCTGAGGTTTGAGGGCGGAAGTCTGGAGTGACAGAGAAGTACGTTGGAGTTGTTCATGACATTTATGAAAGCTGGAAGACAGTGGTGACGGTTGATGTAGGTTTGACAGAGGAGTTTAAAATGGACTTGCGCCATCATCAAGGATCAGTTTTGAGCTGTTTCTTGTTAGCCGAGGTGATGGACAGTGTTACAGATCAGGTTAGACAGGAATCTCTTGATCATGATGTTTGCAGATGATAGCGTGATCTGTAATGGGAGCAGGTGAAGAAACGTCTAGAGAGGTGGAGGTTTGCTTTGGAAAGGAGAGGAATGAAGATTAGCTTCAGCCAGATGGAGTATCAGTGTGTAAATGAGAGGAACTTAAGAGGAACGATGAGGTTACAAGGAGCAGAAGTGAAGAAGGTGGATAACTTTTAGTGCTAAAAGATCAACAATCGAGAACAATAAGAGTGAAAAAGGCATGTGCAACCAGGTTGGAATGGGTGGAGGAAGGTTTCAGGTGTGACATTTGACAAAATAGTCTCAGAGTTGCAGAAGACTGTGGTAGCAGCCAAGTTTGTTGGTTTAAGCAGGGGTGTCAGAATCCAGGCCTTGAGAGCAGGTGTCCTACAGTTTACATGATCAACGTGTGGCAGTTGATTCTGATGTGCTGATCACTAGTTTTTCATATCGACTTTGCACTGATAAGCAACACATAACTAACTGTGGCATAACAACACAAAGTTGCCATTTTCATGCAAAATCATCCGATTTACTTTGATTGTGTAAGCACTTCAGTACTATAGAGTTATGCATTTCAGTGGTATTATGTATTTGCGTAAACGGTTGAAGGGTTGCGGTAGTCGTAGAATGCCAACACTGGCGCTTTCCAGCGTAGAAGGTTTTAAAAAAAAGTTTCTTTTCTGCTGAGCATGGAGGGGAGAACCCTTTAATCAGTTCGCCTTTGCATCTGTTGTAAATATTTTTGCACACTGAAGCAGAATCATAGAGATATGACAAATGTCTTTTAGTTATGGTTTGACACCAACTAAAGATTTTCCAACAGCTGGTAAAGCTGGTAAAGTGTTGTTCTCTTGCTGGCATGTAAATTTTGCTTCATATACATTGGATCTAGTCCTTTGTTCAATTGATTTTTATATAAATCGTGCAGCTTTTAAATTATATTATGTCAACCTATACAATATTCAAGATTGAAACCGATTGCACGGGTTTTACAGAGATTGTGCTGATAATACTGATTAAGGACACTTGATTACAAAACCATGCCTTTTTAGTTTTCTCATTTCCCAGAGCCAAACTGCCACAACCGATTGAGTCAACCCAGGCTTTGAAACCCAAACTATGAGTGTTTCTAATTAATTTGAGGATATAATCCAGGTTAAAAGCAACATTGTTTCTGCAGCCAAAGCCCCGAGGTGGAACTGGCAAAGTTTGTGGTCTTTGTGAATGCAAAGCTAATTGGCTTATAAGTATGTCTCTCTGTCACTTACAGACAAATCCATCTCAAAACTGGATATATTTTAAAAAAGAGTTTGCTTAGACAAACCCTATGTTTTTTTCCCTTTCATCTCAGAATCTTGACAGTTTGAAGTGCTAAACCATAAAAATATTTTGTGCACATGTTTCGATGTCACTAGCTTTCACCTTTTCTCTGGTCAAAGTAGTTTTATTCACATTTCCCTTTGCTTGCTGGCAGGCTGGATCAACCAGTAAGCTGTGATTGGCTGCTTGTAGAAGTGGCTGTGAAGTCCTCCTTCACTGTCATTACATCATGTTAATAAAAGTTTCCAGTGAGTGCTGGCTACACTCTGCTTTGGAGTCATTTCAAAACACTAACGCGTGCCGGTGTGGCAGTTCTGCTTTTCATATTCACTCCAGTCACATTTTGGTTATTTAATGGAAAGCATGACTGAAAGCTGCAATCAAACGCTGTTTCTTTGTCAAGTGTGAGGTCGAGCTGCTCAGCGACTGCCTCCTCTTGATCAGGATTTATGGCTTAGATCCATTACTGTCTCTCACAAGAATGTCTACCACACATCTTTGATTGTTTTAGGCCAAACAACATCACTATGCGATGCATTCATCCACACATTAGCACATGGCTGGAAGGGTTGACATTCAATGCCTTCATATGATCTTAAGTAATTCTTTTTTTTTCTTTGTTTGTCTTCATTTGGTTCTTTTTGCAGAAGCTGTTAGGCTACAGTGACAGCTCCCATGACATTTCAGTAACTGTTTTAGTTACATGGTGCTGAAGGGTGTCTCCAGCTGGTGTGAACAAGAGTGTAACCTGGAAACACATGCCTTTCTGTGTGGAGCATGTCCTTTGACTATCCCCAACATTTGAAGAGTATGCATTAACTAGGAAAATACCTATGGTGTCTGAATGCTGAGGACAGAAATTGTTCAGTCCACAAAGTCGAAGCTTGCATCAAGCCTTTTATGGCACAAGTATAATTCATAACATGTAATAACAATGCTTGCTAATTTTAAAATCCCACTCCGATCCTCTCGATCTGTTGTAAAAGCATTCCCAGAAGTCACTTACTTTTGACAATGCAGTTTTTAGCCAAAAACTGACATTTAATTCACAGTTGCGGAAAATAAAAAACTGCTATGGATCCACATGTATTAATAAATGTCCAGGTAGTTGTAGTTCTTGTGGTAATTGAATAAGGAGCTATAAGAAACTTTATAGGTTGTACAGTTCCCCATTAGTTCTGAAGTAACTGGATCTGATTGTATGTATTGTCCTATCTTTTTTGTTTGTCTACCTCATGTTATGAACTGTACCGTTTCCCACTACAGTGAGCATCATCAATGAATGGTCTATTTTCAAACCTGCCATATAAGGCACACGAACTATAAGGCAGGCTAAGCAAGACAAAAGAGTCAGAGATAAGGCCATCAGTCAGTCAGACTTTATTAACATTCACAGTAAATATAGAACTTGTTTATAACACAGCTACATTAGCGCATTCACATTATCCTGTATTTCCCAAACTTGTTTGCAACACGTATAAAAACGTACTCTGACACTTTGACAGAGCACCTTTGACATCAGTAAGCACAACCAGAATTTAATCCATATAAAAGCCACACCAGATTATAAGGTGCACTTTCAATTTTTGAAAAAAAATGTAGTCTTTTAAGAGCACCTCATAGTTTAGAAAATACAGTAAGTACAAAATAGTTGCACAAAATAACTTTCAATTGTTCCTATTATTTTTTCGGTTATCGTCCAGTATCCACTATGTTCTTCCAAGTTCATCATAATTACAGAAATGAATTACCACACCTACACAGTAATCACAAGGAAAAACATTTATGTACTTTAAAGCAATACTGTCTAAACGCAGATGTTCTACCCTAGCTTTGTTGTTGTTGTTTTAATAGTCTGTTTTGTTTGGAATATTGTGGATAGAAACCTTTGTAAACACCAGATCTTAAGAAAAATATTTCTACTCCGTGTTTACAGCAAACTTTAACCGCTTTGGAAGCTTTTGTTTTTTGTGAAAAGCAGTCATTCAGTGTGTGTGAGTGTGTTCATACGCATTTGTGTGTGTTGGGATAAAAGCTATTAACACTTCAATTTGAACAGGAGCATGCTGAGCAGGCTCAGCACTTTCCAATAAGTACAAGAAGTATAATACTCTGGTGCATTAATCTGCCTGTTTTAATTTTTCTCCAAATTATATTTTTATACCAAGGCCTCAAAACTCAAAAATGTTGAAACCTGCAGTGAAAACGCTGAATAGAGCCAGAAACTAGAGCCGCTCCCTTCCAATGATCAAGGTCATCATTTAAGGATAGTAGCTATTGTGAGGTTTATTTCTCAAAGCGAAACTTGTTTCCCCAAAGAAAATTGATTCAATTTTCATCTATAGGGCTGCAATGAAAGGTTATGTACTTTAGTGTTTTTTGGAATGCCCTGATTCAAATCCCTGCAATAATCTAGGAACCCATCCAAAGTGTACCCTACTTATGCCTTACAATGGTGAAGATAGGCTCCAGCAACCCCCCCCCCACCACCACCACCACCACCACCACCTCCAGAAAAGAAAAAACAATGGCTTTGAAAATGGATGGATGCTTTCTGGTCATTAATACTGGAGAAAATGCCTGAGGCAGGAATATGAAAACTAATGTTTTAATTATACTAATACATAAGCCTAAATCGTTTGATTTAAAACCTGATAAACAAAAACATAACAGGATGGAAAACCTCATTTACTTTATGTTTGTAGCTTGTTTAAAAATATTAGCATCTGAAGACCATTTAGTTCACCAATGAACCACTATGTTTCTGGTTACTTTTATGGAAAGCTGGGCTTTCAAGTAGTTATGTCATACCAAGACATTATATACTTTGAAGCGATTTGTAATCGCTCGGGTCGCATTGGGCCATCAAGAAAAAAATTGCCCCAATCACTTGGAAATCTGATGATGACATCCTCCACGACTGGAGTTTTACGTCTGTAGTGCACTAATGTGTAAATCCTGTCATTTAACCTGGATGTAATTCGAGTGTATGAAGACGAGATGACGGAGCCATCTCTGTCCAGTCTTTTCAACACTGCTGATGGCTGATCTTTGAAGAAGTCGGGAAATACTTACCGGTAACTCTGCACGCAATGTATTTCCCCCAAGGCGATGCGTCACAACCAGCTCTGCTACCTCCGGCCACAGTATGCTTCATAGCGCCTCCCCACCTGGACCTCGCCACACCGGGGCCATGGACTGACAGTCTGTCTGACAGTTTGTGTAATTCTTAGTATGTGTGTAGAACTGAATGTAATCAAAACCAGCATCAGGTATGCATGGCGTTTCTTATGTAATGACGTATATATTTATAGAAAGGTTTGAAATGTCATTCATCTGTTGGAACTTGTACAAAACTATTTATAGCATGGCCTGGGTCTTATTTTTATGATGATCATGGTTTATCAATTCTATGGAGCTACAAACAAAACATTACAGGCACATGCTTTACACGATAGGTAGGCACTTTTGAAACATTATCTTGTTTTATTTTAGACTTTGGTTGATTTACAGACTAACTTTTGGCTCATTTCCCACAAACTAGGTCAATTTTCGCACACAAAAAAAGTTTGGAACCTGAAATATTGAATATTTTGGCTTTTAAAAGTCAGTGAGGTTCTAACTTCTGTTTTTTTTTTTCCAATGATAGTCAATGCTATGAGCATAACTAATTCTAAAACATTTGTCACAAAGCTGCATGAGTGAAAGAAGAAGGTAAGAAAAAAGAAGATTTTAAAAGTTTGATGCTGTTTTAAGCAAAACAGAGTTGTTTTAGAGGCAGCATAGCTGACAGTTTATTTAGACAGAACCCCATGCAGTGCTGCTCATATCTTTTCAGTTCCCCAGTGATTTCTACGCCTTTGCTCCGTCTTCCTTTTTTCTTCCCACATTTTATTCTACTTTTCATCTCCTCCTTGTCTTTTCATCCTCTCATCCTTGGAGTGGTTTAGTTTGTGTGTATATATGGAGAAAAATACACAAGGAGCTGAGGATTTACGCAGCCCAGAAAGTAAATTATAGATGGATGGATGCACACAAGCTGAAAAGTTAAAAGAAATTGAAGCAGACGGGAGAGCTTTTGGCAATAAGACGGCTCTCAGATTCAATTCTTATGATAGAATATGTGGTTCAGGGATTATTGTTGGTCAGAGGGTATGCATGAGGGCTCATGCGCATTTGCATACATATGCATAAGTGTGTGCAGTCAAACATCCATGTCTAATGGTTGTCTAGGCGTGGGGAGGCAGACAGAGTCCTCCTGTTTGTTTGCATCCTGTCTTCTTGCTGCTAAATCTAACAGACATACAGGCAACTTCACCAGCTTGCTTGATGTATTTAAATGGGTTTGGTCGGTTAAATGAATAATAAATGGAGACTGGATGCATTTTTGTGTCCTCAATATGGTGGGAAGGGAATGAAGGTGTCTAAAGGAATAATGTGAAGATTATCTCAATTATATTAACATGAAAAAAGTAGTAAGACTGCCAATCAGCTCACCTGTGGCTCTCCGTTTAGCTGTTTTTCTGCTCTTTTTTTTGCAGAAACTTCAAAAAAACACAATAGAAATCGTATTTTATGTAGAAACTGTTTATATGCAGCAGTTAACATCAGTACCTGATTTAACTTACAACATAAGTGCCACCTAAAGAAAAAAAAATTGCCTTTGGAGGATTTTTTCCATCAATCGAAGCAAATAGAAAAGATACTTATTTTCATTGATGCCTTTTCTTTCTATTTTTTCTGTGAAATGGCAGTAGTGAAAAAAGAAAGATAACATTTTAGGTTTTAGAGAGACCCTATCAATGGAAACATAATTGTCCAACGTCCAACCATTATGACCTAAAAGTAATTCTCTATTTGTTTTTTTTTTTTCAGATTTTACTAATCCATCCAAAAACGTTGTCTGCTGTAGGTTTAGATGACTGTACACACTTTTCACAGGTTCAACCTGTCATCAATGCATGTTCCTTACTAATGTTTTCATCTTAGATTCTGTTTTCCATTCATTCCGACCTGAGGTGAACCTTTGCAGTATTAACATGACTTTTATTCTGAAAATATTTCAGCTCATTTCACAGACAGCCCTCAGGTGTTCTCAACACAGACTGTCTTGAAGGAGAGGGCCTGAAGGAAGGCTAGACCAAACATCAAACAGCAGAAGAAAACTGGCTAGGCGGCCATTTGCAGTATAGCAGTGGTCTCCAACCTTTTTCAGACCACGGACTGGTTTAAAACCAGACAATATTTTCACGGACCAGCCTGTACGAGGGGGAGGTGAGTATGCAACTTTTTTTTTTCCAATTTTTCCCTAACTTTTGAGGAGTTAAAGTTTCATCCTTTATCAAATATCTCCAATTTAGTCTATAAACTATTAAAAAGTGATATAGATTTTCCTTTGACCCATAATTGTCAAAGTGGAAGCTAAAAAAAAATTGCACACCAACTTGAGCCTCAATTGACTTTTAAGGTTCGTCAAATAAACACAAATATTAAATAAACTGCATTCTCTGTGTAATCACAAACGTGAATACGTTGTTTCATCAACTTTATTAGCAGCATCCTTGTAAGCTTAGACAGCCAGTTTCTGAATATTAGAATATTATGCTTTGGTATTATCATGTGTGGGAAAAACTGTTAACTGCTATCAATTCAAATTTCGAGTGAAGACGCCTGGTTTTTGTTCGTTAAATTCAACTTTCTTTTATTGTGAAGTCGAAGGCTCTTTTTCTGCTTCCTCTCTGGGTCTTTTTTTACAAAATGAAACTTTACAAATGCATGTTTGTTTATTGTTAACTTTGCTAGCTTGGGGTTTTTAATTTAGCAGTCGCCACACCAGCTTTAAAAAAGTAACTGATGTGTTTTTGACACGTGACCGAGCGACTTGACATGCGTGAAGAGTGAGTCAGATGTGGTGAAGAAAAATTCAGTGGATTTTCAATGTCCTTTAGAATCAGATTATAAAGATAATGGCAAAAATGTTAGTTGTGTTATTTTCTTTTTTCCCTTGTAGTCCAGTACCAATCGTCCCACGTGGCCCAGGGGGGTGGACCACTGAGCTATAGGGCTTTAAAACCAAATCAGGTTTGAGAATCACATGACCACACAGAGAATGCAGCTGCAACCGGGGTCAGAAACCACTCATGTTATCGGTCATACGGAGTAAAACCAGACAATGTGACAGAGGCCATTGTGTCTGACTGATGTAGCCCCATCACTCAGCATAACTTTAAAAAATGTTAACCTACGGAGTCGTGATGGGGGGATTGGGTTCGTTGAGCTATGGTAGCTCCCAATCGGGTTACCTATCGAAGTCTACAAAGTTACAGCGTCACAGAACTTAAGGTAGACAAGTACGTCTTCCTAAAAAGTATGACACCAGACAACCTTTTAAATGGAACACTGTTTCAAGTTTAATACAATGAAGAGTTGACCCTCAAAACAAACAAAAATATCGGTCAATATATCTTGTTTTTATACTCTTCCTCTTAAATGAAAAAATATAAACCTTGAGAAAAATGCAAACTTCAAAACTTAACTGAACATTCATAAACTGGTTTTAAAAGTTCGTTTCCAAAAGTTCGTTTCAAACACAGATATTGTAATACTTCACCATGTCATGAAAAATAACAAACTGGGCCCATACTCACTCACTCATTCACACAGTCAGTTATTACCCCCGGGGGAAAAACCTCGTTGCAGGCCTGAAAAAAAATCACCGACTTCCTTAGCCTTCAGCGCAAAGCCGTCCTGCGTTCTCCGTGCAGCTTTAGCCGTGGCTCCGCCCTTCCACAGCACCTGTCGTCCGTCGCGGGGAAAATCCAACGTGCTCAACGCTGCAGCTCCGCTCCGTGGGCTCCGGGTCACGCTCAAGTGAGAAACTCCAAAACGGGAAGCTTTCAGTCACCTTTTATGTCACGGGAAACCACTCTCAAGTTTTCCTCCTGACTTTGGCCTGCAGAAAGTTTATTTTTTCCCGTCTTCTTCTCCACCTCCCCGCGTGCTTCCACCTCCAGACCTCTTTCCTTTTCTCCCCTTTTTTCTCTTTGATCCTCTCCTCAGCCAATCAGCTTAGTCCAATCAAAACCAAAGAACACTCCACAGAACACTCCGCATTTCTTCAAAATAAAATATAGTCCTGTGAACTGACGCTGTTGAGGTTACATAATCCAAAACAAATCAATAAAACAACAATAACATTGTTATTTACAATAACCCATAATCAATATCATTCAATAAACAACAATAACCTTGTTATTTACACTTAACCAATATCCTTCTGGTTAAATCTGTTACATCTCCTAGACTTATTCAAACATATTCCTTTTAGTAACTTTGTAATATCAATATTAATAATAATATTGATCATTTATGGGATTAATTTATTTAATCCTCCCCTTTTTTCTTCTCGGGGCTACACTCACCCCCTTCTAAAATGTTTGATGTCCCCATCAAACAGGTATGTCCAGCTAACCTAAACACAGTTTAGAGTGTAAGCTGACAGATGTTAACACAGTAGGAACACAATGCCATCGGATGGCACCACGAGGTGTTACAAGGATGAGTTCTTGAGTCTCCACAAGTTCCACTGCCAACCAGCGCTCCACAACTTAAAATCGTCACAGGCTGGTTGGAAGGTTGACCTAGTACATCATAACTAAGTCTAACAACTGGTTTTTTGAGCCTCGTGGAGCGTTCTACCACCTCCTCTCTTCCCACCGGAAGGTCGCTACTTTCCTGGTCTTCCCCATCTAACCCAAGGTCAGGGCCTAGACAAACATCAGAAATGTCCGGAGGGGCTGGGGATAACTCAGCTTCATCCAAATTCTCCTTGGATGAGGTCGTAGGCATCTCTTGGCTGGGAGGAGTGCGGCCTTTTGATAACAACTCCGGGTGTCTAAAGAACTCTCCCCACTTTACTGGATGGGTTAATGTGGTGGTTACCTCCTCAAACTCAGAATCCGAGGAAGAGAGTGCATCATCATCGGCTGGCTGTACTGGTTTCTGAGACAACTTCAGCCTACCTCTTGTGACTGGTCTTTGCACAGAGTCTGTTTCATTCTCAACAGGCAGCCGGACTAGGCTACCAATAGGTAGCAAATGGTTGCGGTGTACCGTTTTTTCCACCCCCAGTCCCCTCTCTGGTTTCACTCTGTAGACTGGCAAGTGTGGCAACCTCTCAGTAACAATGTATGGCATTGTCTTCCATTTCTCCTTTAGTTTGTGTTTACCTGTGAGACCAAAGTTTCTGAGCAACACCCGATCTCCTTTCTCCAAGGCCTGCTCTTTAACATGCTTGTCATGGGCTTGCTTGTTTCTCTGCTGTTTTTTGTCTGCTGCTTCCGTAGCTAGATCGTAGGCCTGCTGCAGATCTGTTCTCAGTTTGGTAACATACTGAGTGTAAGTTAAACCCTGACCCCTTTCCTCAGGCACCCCAAAACAGATATCGACTGGCAGTCGAGCTTCCCTCCCAAACATCAAACGGTATGGAGAATACCCCGTGGTTTCATTTTGGGTGCAATTGTAGGCATGCACCAACTGACTGACATGTCGACTCCACTGTCGCCTATGCTTCGACTCCAGGGTACCCAACATTGACAACAGTGTACGATTAAATCTCTCAGGTTGAGGGTCACCTTGAGGATGGTATGGTGATGTTCTGGACTTACGAATCCCCAGCATTTTAAGCAGATCTTTAATCAGCTTGCTTTCGAAATCACGTCCCTGGTCGGAATGTATTCGTGCAGGAAGTCCATAATGGACAAAGTACCGTTCCCAGAGAATCTTAGCTACCGTGGAGGCCCGCTGGTCTTTGGCTGGGAATGCTTGCGCATAGCGCGTGAAATGATCTGTCACCACCAAGATATTAGCATATCCCTGCGAATCAGGCTCAAGGGACAGAAAATCAATACACACCAAATCCATCGGCCCCTTGCTAGTAATCTGCTTCAACGGTGCTGCTCTCTGTGGTAGAGCTTTGCGTGTGATACACCTCCCACATGTCTTTACATATTGTTCCACCTCTGCTCCCATCTTCGGCCAGTAAAACCTATTTCGGATGAGCTCAACTGTTTTGTCTACCCCTAGATGGCCTGACTCATCATGTATGGACTTAAGCACTCTGGCAACATGCTCTTTGGGTAAGACTAGCTGATGTACTTCCGTGCCGAGTGGTTTCTCCACTTTTCTGTACAGCAATCCATCAACCACCACCAACTTACTAGCCTCCCGTTGCAACAACAATGCTCCTGAGTTAGTGCATTTTTCTGTGAGAAAAGCTTGTCTATCACAGAGTGACTTTTTCACGGGCGCAATCATTGGGTCTTCATCTTGAGCCTTAATTAGGTCTGCTCTGCTTAGCTGAACCAAAGAACCCAGGTCTAGCCTGGTAGGAAAAGCATAGCATTCTGGGATGGCTTGAGGGGAAACCCCTAATGACTCTGCATAGCTGGTACCCTCTCCCATGGTCCTCTCACATTTAATCTGTTTACAGAGAGCTCTAACATTGTCGGGGGACATGGTTTGCCACTCATTCTCAGTCTCCGCAACAGGATTGCGAGACAGCGAGTCAGCATCAATGTTACTGGACCCTGGTCGGTACTGAAGAGTGAAGTTGTATGTGGAAAGAGCGGCAAGCCACCGGTGACCCGTCGCATTTAGTTTTGCTGTGGTAAGAACATAGGTGAGCGGATTGTTGTCAGTCCTCACCACAAACTGTGCCCCGTACAAGTAATCATGGAATTTATCCACCACCGCCCATTTCAAAGCCAGGAATTCGAGCTGGTGAACCGGGTAATTCCGTTCAGCCGAACTGAGCTTCCGACTAGCAAAAGCCACTGGTCTCAACCCTTCAGGGTGCTCCTGGTTTAATACAGCCCCCAAACCATGAAAACTGGCATCCACGTGCAGGACATACGGCTTGGAGGGATCAGCAAATGCCAAGACCGGCGCATTTGTTAAGCACTGCAGAATGTGCTGAAAAGCCTCTGTACAAGATTCATCCCACCTTTCCCCAAAAGGTTCATTAACCTTATGATAAAACTTCACCTGTGTTTTCCCAGACTTGGTTTTTTTCTGGGTTGGCGGGTAACCTTTGCACAACTCTGTCAGTGGCCGGACAATGATGGAGTAGCCTTTAATAAAGCGACGGTAATACCCACAGAATCCTAAAAAGGACTGCAATGAAGGGAGATCAGTGGGCTGCTTCCATTTAGCCACAGCTTCCACCTTGGCTGGATCTGTGGCAATGCCCTTTTCAGAGACAACATGTCCCACATAGGTGACTTGGGGACGACAAAATTGACATTTGTCTAGAGACAGCTTAAGGCCAGTCTCTTCCAGACGGTCAATAACTTTGAGGAGCCTTTGTTCATGTTCCTCCAGGGTTTTGCCAAATACAATCAAATCATCCAGATACACAATGACTTCCAGCATGTGCATATCTCCTACTGCTTTTTCCATTAGTCGCTGGAATGTTGAAGGAGCTCCAGTGATCCCTTGGGGCATTCTTTCAAATTGATAAAACCCAAGGGGACATATGAAAGCAGTCTTTTCTTTATCATTTTCTGCCATGGGTATTTGGTAATAACCGTTTCGCAAATCAAGCACGGAAAACCACTTGCTTCCGGATAGACAATCCAATGCGTCATCAATCCGTGGCACCGTGTACTGATCGGGTATTGTCCTACGATTCAGCGTTCGGTAGTCCACACACATGCGCAGCTGCCCATTTTTCTTCCGCGCCAAAACAATCGGGGACGCATATGGACTTCTGGATTCCTTTATTATACCTGCCGCCAAGAGCCCTTGCAGGTGGCGGCGCATGTCCTCTAGATCAGCAGGCGCTATGCGACGAGACCGTTCCCTGAATGGGGTTTCATCTTTCAGTCTTATACAATGTTCCACACCTGTAGCTAAACCCACATCCCACTCATCAGTTGAAAAAACATTTGACCGTTCAGACAGCTTCTGTCTTAGCCTTTCTTTCCATTCATTTGGAATTGGCGAGTCACCAAAGTTAAACAAGGCTGGGTCAACCTGGCGGAAAGTACTGGTTTTTTCACCTGGGACCTCAGTCACTGTGTCAGCTACACACAGTCGTGCCAGCACTGTGCCTTTTGGAATGGCAGTGTCTTTTAGGGACTCATTGCGTAACAAAACAAGAAATTTGTCTTTATCCAGCGTCTTAGAAAATAATACAGTTGGCTGCACCAACACCCCTGGAGGGAGGGCTGGGGAAGACGCCCGTTCAGTTATTAAAATGGTGTCTCCCACTGCGTACCTCGCTGTGACCTTACAGACAGCTAGATGGTCTTTACCTGCTGGAATGACCAGAGGACCTGGTCCCACCCACTTTACTTCAGCCACAGGGTTGTCACTCACCTCGGCTGGAAGCAGATTTAATGTGTCTTGGGCTTTCAACTTTTGCCCTGTCACACAAATGCTTGTTGTGTTAACATTATGTGAGCTCTCATTTTCACAGTTTGTGGGTGGTGGCCATACTCTGGTTACATTGGTGCCTATCAAAATTGGTAGTGTATCTGAGCACCGTGGGTCAGGGCACACTAGGGCCAGCACCTGAATAGGCGTGCCCCTCCCTTGTGTCTTTTCAAAAAACTCCAACTCAACTTGGATGTAGCCTTTAAACGGATAACTACTCTCCGACTCGCTTAGCCCCCAAATGGCTAATCCAGACACTGGATGTAGGGGTACATGTGACAGGTGCTTAGCATACCAACTGTCAAACACCACCGTTACCTGTGAACCACTATCTAGAAGGGCAACGCAAGGAGTGCCATTAACCTTCACCCTAGTGGCAGATTGTGGACCTACTAGTCCTTCTGGCAAACTATTACTATGCACGCTCACAGCACTTCTTTTAACATGTGCATGGGTGGTACTCCCCTCAGCAGTAGTTTTGGGGCCCCTTTGGTTTGCCTTGCCCTTACGTTGAGCACTGATCAGTTTTTGTATTACCAGGGGATAATTTTCTGGAGCAGAACACTTGCTGGAAAAATGCCCATCTTCCCCACAACGATAACAAAAAAATCTCTGGGCTCTCGCTGTAATGTGGATCTAGGTCGTGAAGGCCGAAAGGAAGTCTCTTGGCTTGGTGGGGTTGCTTCAGCTACTGTAGGCTTGACAGACAACACAGACACCTGCTTTCGTAATTTAACCACTTCTTTCTTGAGGGCCTGGAGGCCTTTGTCTCCCCCTGATGGTTCAATAGCCATCTCTGACACATCAGTGGGCGGGGAACATGGCATGGCTGACCTTACAGTAAGCTCATTCACTTGCCTCTTAAGGTTTTCAACCTCAGCATTAAGGTTTTCAACTCCCTTATCTGCTGTTACCGCAGCACTTTTGACATGCACTGATTTGGTGGGGTTCAGTCTACGCCGAGAAGCTTCATGCTCCTCCTCAATGCGTATCTCATTTAACAATTGCACAAAAGTAGGTGGATTGCTTCGTCGCTCTCTTAACCTTAGAGTTAAAATCATCATGTCGGCCCTAGTGGCACCTTTAATGAGCTGGTCAAGACGTGTCCTGTCTTTTACAGCTGGTTGCAGGCCCCCTTTCTGGACCACTTTATTTAGAACCCTCTCCATCCTTCGAAGAAATTCTGAAAGCTTTTCGCCAGACTGCTGTCCCAACATTCTGAATGAAAAGTAGAGTTCTTCCCCAGTTTCTGGTGTGCCGAAAGTGTTTTCCACCACATCAAGATAGTCTTGTGACGTAGCATCAGGGTTATTGAACCTGACCGCTTGCAGGATCTCCAATGCCGGACCCTTTACACTTTCCATTATTCTAATTTTCTTTTCTTTGTCCGGTCGATCATACTCTTCTATCATCAGCCTAGCCTGTTCCAGCCAGTTCTCCAAATGTTCCTCTCCAAGTGGGGTTGGAACCACCCCTGAGAATGTGCGCAACCTCCTAAAAGTACCCGCATCACTGCCTGGCCTCGATGCTAATTGCAACACATCCCCTACCGCTCTAATGATAGCTTCCGGACTGGATGCTTGAAGGGGGGAGGAGAGATTAAGGTCGGGTGGTTGATTCTGTAACTCATCACTGTCTACCTGGTCGGTACGGTTACTCTCAACCTCAGAATGCCCGAAAATCCTCCAAGGGGACTCACTACCATCGGCCAACACATCCAAGGGGATAGCTTTAGTGTTTACTGGTTCTCTACACTCACATAAAACCGTTAAACGTTGGCTCTTAGGATCAAACATCCTGCCTCTGACTTTTACACGTCCAAGAGCTTTAATGCTCTGCAAGGTTTCTTCAATAACACCAACATCGGTGTCCTCTGGGACGTCTTGGACTAAAATGGCATGTATAGGGTCTATACCCTCACCTTTACACCAATGTAATAACTGAGACATTTTATTTTCTTTTTAAATGATCACTAAGGTAAATGATACCTCTGATGTTTACACACAATGCTTGATTTGAATTTGAATAATAACCCAAACTTGAGTTAAAATAAAACAACCCCAAAGTTGAGTAGACTTGAAGCTATTTGTGTGTTGACCTTCTCTGGCCTACAGGTTGTCTGGGTCAGGAAAACTATAGCAACTCAAAATTGATCCCAGCGGTGCCTCCATTTATGTAGCCCCATCACTCAGCATAACTTTAAAAAATGTTAACCTACGGAGTCGTGATGGGGGGATTGGGTTCGTTGAGCTATGGTAGCTCCCAATCGGGTTACCTATCGAAGTCTACAAAGTTACAGCGTCACAGAACTTAAGGTAGACAAGTACGTCTTTCTAAAAAGTATGACACCAGACAACCTTTTAAATGGAACACTGTTTCAAGTTTAATACAATGAAGAGTTGACCCTCAAAACAAACAAAATATCGGTCAAATATCGGTTTTTATACTCTTCCTCTTAAATGAAAAAATATAAACCTTGAGAAAAATGTAAATTTCAAAACTTAACTGAACATTCATAAACTGGTTTTAAAAGTTCGTTTCCAAAAGTTCGTTTCAAACACAGATATTGTAATACTTCACCATGTCATGAAAAATAACAAACTGGGCCCATACTCACTCACTCATTCACACAGTCAGTTATTACCCCCGGGGGAAAAACCTCGTTGCAGGCCTGAAAAAAAAATCACCGACTTCCTTAGCCTTCAGCGCAAAGCCGTCCTGCGTTCTCCGTGCAGCTTTAGCCGTGGCTCCGCCCTTCCACAGCACCTGTCGTCCGTCGCGGGGAAAATCCAACGTGCTCAACGCTGCAGCTCCGCTCCGTGGGCTCCGGGTCACGCTCAAGTGAGAAACTCCAAAACGGGAAGCTTTCAGTCACCTTTTATGTCACGGGAAACCACTCTCAAGTTTTCCTCCTGACTTTGGCCTGCAGAAAGTTTATTTTTTCCCGTCTTCTTCTCCACCTCCCCGCGTGCTTCCACCTCCAGACCTCTTTCCTTTTCTCCCCTTTTTTCTCTTTGATCCTCTCCTCAGCCAATCAGCTTAGTCCAATCAAAACCAAAGAACACTCCACAGAACACTCCGCATTTCTTCAAAATAAAATATAGTCCTGTGAACTGACGCTGTTGAGGTTACATAATCCAAAACAAATCAATAAAACAACAATAACATTGTTATTTACAATAACCCATAATCAATATCATTCAATAAACAACAATAACCTTGTTATTTACACTTAACCAATATCCTTCTGGTTAAATCTGTTACATCTCCTAGACTTATTCAAACATATTCCTTTTAGTAACTTTGTAATATCAATATTAATAATAATATTGATCATTTATGGGATTAATTTATTTAATCCTCCCCTTTTTTCTTCTCGGGGCTACACTGAGAACCCTTTGACTGACAGACCTGATCAAGAAACTGCAGGCCACAAAGCTTGAGAGACATTTGTGATCCGAGCGTAAGATCAAGGCACAAGACTAATGTAGAATGATTCTGAGCACAGGGCCGGAGCTAGTTGTTAGTTTTAAATATATCTATAGTGGTTATGTTGAGTTTTCAATTTCAACTTGTAGCTAAGTTTATTTGATAAATTAGATCTGAGGACATTTTAGGAAGATTTGGAAAATGAATGGATCAATTTTAACAAACCATGTCATTGGAAGAAAGCTACACAATCTCCTTTATTTTTCAGATTCACAATTTATGATGGCTCTAGAATCTTAGACGGCTTGATGTACTGAAACACTGATGCATTTAATCAATGACACACTGGTTGTTTCTGGCGTGTTTTTGAACATCCTTTTAGCATATGGTGTTTACTGTCCACTAGACTGTTGCTACCCAAGACATGCGCTAGTTCAAATGTCTTGAGTCTTGCTCCAAGTCTTTTGGTCTTTTTCTTTCACAGCTCTATTCTGATTTACGATAGACTAGGTGTCATAGAATTGCACCCAGGCACGAACCACAATTATTAATTTCTCCTACATGATAAATTTTCAAAGGTTGGTACTTCCATGGATTAAAAGGACGCCATCCATATGTCACTACCAAATCTAAATCCCTGATTGGTCAAAGTTTCACTCGTCTAACTTTCAACGTGCGTTCAATGGACGCACGTATTGCCGGAAGACTGACATAAAAATAAGTGTAGCTATGTGTGAATGTGAGTTTTAATCGCGGAAGCCCAAAACGCACGTTGACATTGACTTTTTATTGAAAGTGGTCAGTTGAAGGTCGTTGCCTAGGGTTGCGTGAACACACCCACCATTACATTAGGCCTCAGTAGTTTCATGATGCCGCATCCAATACTTTTTTAGGGGAAACAGGTTGACAGAACTGGGGGAAAACTTGAGATTTCTTGATGACAAAACAAATGAAACCATTCCAGAGAACTCCTCAGTCTGTCAGCTGAAGAACAGCTGACATAAAGAGCGCTTCTGTCAAACCAAAATCCAGTCCAATTCTAAACGGAGGTGAATGCTCCAGTAGAGTTAGGATTTTAAACTTCACTTGTTCCACCTATTTAAAAATATTACACATGAAAATGGAAAACGTCTGGGTGCTGTATGTAGGTACAACAAACAAATATCCTGGGGATCTCCAGTGAAGGCTGTTGACTGAAACTAAACGGTGCTCAGCTGAACACCAGGAAGTACATGAAGAGAATACACACACACAGAAACAGAGACAAAGGGTGTGTTCGTGCTTCTATAAACACGCCACAAGCAGACAATGAGGACACGGGTCGTAATCTAAACACACAGTGGATGGCACAACCCAGAGAGACAGAAAATTACTCTCTGTTCACTGTGGTAAAACTCTCTAAGGGATTACTGCAAAAACACATTCTGCTCGGCAGGAAGTTTTTAAGGGCAAACGCCTGAATTGAATTTACTCACAACACAACCTGCAACTTGTACTTTGATCTTTCTTGAGTAAAGTCTTCAGAGACCTACTGTTTTTGTTATTTTGTGTGAAAACCTGAACGTCTGCGTGTGAGTATTTTCTGCAATATCACGAAGAGCAGTAGTGATGATGGGGTAATTAGGGAGCCAGCATGGCTGTGTGCTTGAGGAGTAGGTCAGACTCATCAATCACAGAGGGTTCCACAATGCAAGGCTGTACAGAGGCTGGTGACGCTTCGGTGTTTGTTTGCGACTCTTAGACAGAAATGTTTTATGCAGGGTTCAAGCATTCGTTCCTATGGGTGTGGGCTCACAACGCGTATAATTACAGAAACCCATCTCTGTCTGCTCTAAAGATACATTTATGATGCAGAAAAAGCCACATCATCTCACTGCAAGTTCAACTTCACAAAAAGTTTAAGAAGGTAACAAAGGTTTTTAAGAAAGTCGATGTATTCATTTTAAAACGTTTAAAGCTATTCGAATATTTCTAATTTTTAAACACAAGGGGGTAAAAAAATCAGACCCCTGAAAAAGACAGAATCCAGATGTTGGACAGCTCAAAATGCCTCCCTGCTTGACACTCAGCATTAAGGGGTTGGATTGGGGGGTTAAACCACCAAATGGGTCCAGAGCATGGCTATGTCCGCAGCTCACCGCTCCCCCAGGGGATGGGTCAAATGTGGAAAACAAATTTCACACACCTAGGTGTGTGACAGTTAATTTTGAAGAGCTAATACAATGTAAATGGTGTTTTTGGTGTTTTTAACATTTGTGGCATTTTTCTGATGATGGAGGATATTTATTTGGTTATATAAATAAAATACTGAATTGAATATATATAATAATAATTAGGCTTGGAATTTTATTTCTATGTATTTCCTTATTCTAATTGTTGTGAATCAGGAGCAGATGAAAAAATGCCGTTAACAAAGCTTCTTTGTGTTTCTAACATGTCATTGTGGCATTTTCCTGCTGAAGGTGGACATCAATAAAGAAAATGAAGCTTGAAACTGCATTTTTGAGTATTTCCTTCTTCAAACAGCTGTGAATCAGAAGCAGATGAAAAAAATGCAGTTGGAAAAAAACTGTAGTTCTAACTTAGGTGTTACAATCTACTAATTTAAAAAAAAGAATTGTATTTACATAGCTTATATATATATGTTTATTACATATACCTTTCATCTCAGTTTTCATAACCCATTTTTATGATCATGCATATGGTTAGAAATATCAATAGAGGTTTAAAAGTATGTTTTAAATATCATAAATGGCACCCTATGAATGTTTTGACCTCAGCATTGGTGCTATGTTAAGTGTTGGAAAAAATGCAGAAGCTTTCAAATGTACAGATTTATGCTCATGGCTTCTGCGATGTTTCTGATCATCTTCTTTCTTTATTCCTTCTTGTGTAGCTGCCATGGCAGGAACATCTTGATGAATCTTTGACCATCAAACATCTGCTGCTGCTGTTATCCTCATGTTTTCAAGGATTGAGATCTCTCCCTCGGCTCTGCAATCACGCGAATAAGAAATGTGCTATCCTGACTTCCTTCTCATGACACTAATGCATCTGTAAGCATGATGGAGTCATTAGTTTATGGTTATTGTACCTCATAAAAGACAAGATGAGCTCAGTCTGTCATGTTGGGGCCATGATAATTGACGTTTTTGCTGAGCTGTGCTCCGTGAAACTGTCGATGGGATCCTGTGGAAGGTTTATCTCCTCCTCTGAAGTCTCAGCAGCTTCAAGGGATTCCTGCTATTTTTCAAATATTTGCCATAAATTTATTTTTTCCTTTTCATGGTAAGTGGTAGCATCAAGCTCAGATTATTATGATTTATTAATTTATTTTGAAAAATTGATAGTAGGTGTCACATAGTTTAATTAAATCCATGTGAATTATTTCAAGAACAGTGCAGAGACTTTTAATTTTATGTCATAGAAAAAACTGGACTCTCCTTGCAAAGGTAGCTTTTGTAAACTACTGACTCAGCACTTCTTTTTATTATTTGGAAATGAAATGCTTTCAATGTGACTGGCAAAAAATGTCAATTTGCTGTATATTTATATTTACAGGTTTTAGGTTGGCGCCAGTGTTTGGAAGCTATCAGTGTGTAAATGTGTGTGGATTGGAACATGACTGTAAAACGCTTTGGGCCTTCTAAAAAGGTAGAAAAAGCACCAAATCTACGGCATAAACCATTCGTGTTAGCTTCACCCCACATGCACCATGACGGTCCAACTTTGAGTGGAAGCCCTCACCTGAATTGCCTGGACCATTCTAAACCGGACCAGACCGTACCTCTCAGTGAAAACAAGGATAAACAAGTTCTAGAGATAATGTTAACACAGTTATTAAAGTCTGACTGACTGACAAACTTATCTCTGGCTCTTTTGTCTTGCTTAATGCACCTTATATTGTAGTGTGTGTGCCGTATGTATGACAAAAGTTCAAAAATAGACCATTTATTGTCGATGCGCCCTGTAGTGCAGAAAATACAGTAATTAAAGTTACAACTTCCAAAATAAACTCTATGACCTACTGTGAACAGAAAAGTAAGGGGTCGCACAATCCCTGTGCTTGGAGCAATCGCTCCACCTTATTAATACCATCACCTAAACCAAAGCAACTTCAAAAGCAACGAAGGATATTTATATATTCTTTTTGATTTTCTGGGGCAATGGCAAAACTCTGTATCTGTTTCAGAAATTATCCCGCTTGCAAACTCGAAATGCAGAGGATGAATGAAATTACAGAAGAGCAACGCTTTGCATTTCTGCAGAGCTCAAGGTTAGGCCGGGAGGAGCGCTTGGTCTTCATCCTGCTTTCACAGTAAACAAACATCTCTAATAAATTCATGAATTTGCTTCTATTTTCATACACTTAGTTACGGCACTCATACAGCAGTTTTCGGAGATTATAATAATTGCCCTCACAAATCCGTCCATACATTTGCAATTAATTGGTGGACAGTTTGTCACGAGTTAAGGGATGGCTTGAATTATATATTTTACAGTGTCAAGATTTTGCAACCTAAAAAAGGCAACTAATAAAGGGTTTGCAGTCAGAATAGCTGTGTAAAGGCAGATTGCTTTATGGTATGCATAGGCTTCCCAAAGTGTGAATGCACTTTTCCTGCCCGAGGTTGCACAGCAAGAGTTTGACAGAACAGCAATGGATGGGCTCAGTGCTGCTGTAGCTTGGTGCTGAGTGGAAAGCTGCATGGCCCCTGTCAATGCCGTATACACTGTAGAGCTTTTCACTCAAAAAAAAAAATGTGGTTGTTACGAGACACAGGGGAGGATTAGCCAGCCTCCTGCACCAATGGATGCTGACACAGTCCATCTACTCTCTGTCATTTTCTTCAGCTAGCACTTACTTTCTTTAGCCTTTTTCGCATCCGCTGAAAGCAGGCCTGATGAGCGTTTCTGGATTACGTGTAAGTGCAGAGGTGGAATGGCTGTTCTGCTCTGCTGGGAGGAGCCATAAACTGATGTGCATCTGTAATATGAATCTGTGACACTGACTTGCATGTAAGGATATTAAGTTGCAGAATAAACCCAGCAGGAGACTCAAAAACCTTATTTAAAAGTTTCCGAATATGTGCAAATGATACTGCTGTTTGGTTGTGCTTTTAGTTTTACTCTCTATGTTCTGAGGTGGACAATTTTTGGAGGACAGGGGTATTGGTGCAGGATCCATAAGAAGGGACTAACGAAGAAGTTGGAGCTTTACGATAGTTTCTTTTGACTACAACTCTTCAACCCTTCTCGCAATCAACGTGCGAGATCCAGCGGATTAGTGAAAAGCAGCTTTTCTCCACATCAGAATCAGCTGATTCACGTTGATCGCGTAAACAATCGAGGAGTTTCGATATGTCAAAGAGTGTGTGTTATTTAGGTGTCTCCGCTGACATCTCCTATATTAAAGGGTTTAATGCCTTAGATTTCTAACAAACGAGTCTCTGACCTCTGCATCTCCAACTTCCTTCACTCCTTTTAAACATGCATCCAGTTCTAAAATGTTAAATCTGGTTGTGCATTGATATTAATGTGTATTCATTTTTAATTAAACTTTAAATTTACAAATATTTAATTTTGAGTGGCCAATCCCAGAAAGATATGTTCCTTAAAAATACACTATATTAGCAAGAGTATTTCCCCACCCATCCAAATGATCAGAATCAGGTGTCCTAATCACTAAGCCTGCCCACAGGTGTATAAATTCAAGCACTCAGGCATGGAGACTGTTTCACCAAACGTTTGTGAAAGAATGGGACGCTCTCAGGAGCTCAGTGGATCCCAGCTTGGAACTCCAGGATGAAACTGGTGCAACAAATGCAGTTGGGAAATTTCCTCGCTCCTAAATATTCCACTGTCAGCTCCATCATAACAAAAAGGAAGAGTTTGGGAACAACAGCAACTCAGCCACGAAGTGGTAGACCCTGTAAACTGACGGAGAGGACTCAGGGGATGCTGAAGCGCATAGTGCAATGAGGTCGCTGACTTTCTGCACAGTCAATTGCTACAGAGCTCCAAACTCCCTGTGACCTTCAGATTAGCCCAAGTACAGCACGCAGAGAGCTTCAGGGAATGGGTTTCGATGACGGAGCAGTTGTTTCCATCAACACACATCACCAAGTGGAATGCAAAGGGTGGGATGCAGTGGAGTAAAGCACGCCGGCACTAGACTCCAGAGCAGTGGAGATGCCTTCTCTGGAGGGATGAATAATGCTTTTACATCTGGCAATCTTCATGAACACATGAATATCAATAAATCTATAAAATATTAATTTTATAGATTTATTGTTTAACTCCACCAAAGATTATGGTTATAGTTCTATTATTTACCTGTTTATTTTTGGAGCGCACACAAGTTCAGGGGTCTTGCTTGTAGACATGACAGCTGGGACCCCCCAGCAGAGACTTACTGATAGCTTGATAGATGGCAGACTGGACATGGCCTCTCCATGAAGTTTTATTGTACAGAGAAACAGAAAGCAGTGTGTGCTTGTATCACAGGAGCCCAACCAGCACTGAACTGCTGGGATTATTGGTCTTGCTGGTTTTCTGTTGAAAATGTTTTTTTTTTCTCTCTTTAGCTTGTAATAATCTCGTCAGCATCAACGAAGACTCTACCAAATCACAGTGAACGGCAGCACAACTTTGCCTGCCGTTTCCGTGAGCGCATGTGTGCGAGCCGAAAGCCTCTTTGTCTCCAAAGCAGACACAGATAAAAGACAAACACGAACCGAGCGAAAGTCCTGGATGAGCTGTCTGGTTGCCATCAAAATTGGCAAAACAAATGAAAGACGGCTACAAAAAGCAGCAACTC
Source organism: Oryzias curvinotus (assembly GCA_023969325.1). Lineage (NCBI taxonomy): Eukaryota > Metazoa > Chordata > Actinopteri > Beloniformes > Adrianichthyidae > Oryzias > Oryzias curvinotus. Next base: position 11,140,554 of record CM043711.1, read on the forward strand.
GCTTTCATGGAAATCATGTGGAAACATATCTGAGCAATCTCTGTGGATATAAAGCTGAGGATAATCTCGCTCTGGAGTTGTGGCGGTGTGTCGGTGGCCTTTTAACTGTTGGGAAAGATTACAGTTTTTCATCAACATGTCACGATGATCGCACCGATGCTGCATCCTCCTCAACAAATCTCGCTCCTCATCTCATGTCAGGTTTTACAACCGTCACTGTGGGCGCTGAAATGCAGGATCCCATTCGGTATGGGTCCACCGAGGCCCAACCCTTATACTGTATCAGGGTGTTACTGTCAGTACAGAGAATTGCTGTTGGTGACCCAACATGGCACGCAGCTCTGATGCCTCATACATGACGGTAAACACTCTTATCTACGCAGCCTCGGTCTAAGTCCTCAGATACGATCTTGCTGTCCACCAAATATCCTGCTTTTTGTGACTTTTTTCCAGAGAATGTCACAGAAAAAAGTGTTAATCAGAATCAGCAAGTGACATAAATCACCAGAGGGAGACACTCCAGATAAGAGCTATGTGGCCGCAGCTTGGAAGGCAGCGGGCATTGCTGATGAGATGAGTCGAAGAAGTGGGATTAGAGTGGAAGGGAGAAAGGGGCTGAGCTTCATTCTAAATGTCACTTTCTCCATGTGATAAGGGAAGGCAGAAGCCTGATCACTGGGATCTAGACACTTTGATTGCCTCTGTGTGAAAAAATGAGGGTTTGTCTTGCAGAGTGAGGTTGAGCCTGAAGGAGGTCAGAGGTCAAGCTAAAAGAAAAAATGCCCACTGCGGCAGAGTACATTTTTCTGCAGAATTAGAGGTGGAATGGCTGTATCTTCTGGGGATTATAGGACAATGAGATTCCCACTGAAGCCATTTAAGTTTTATCAGCTCTAGCCAATCGCTGTGGCCACTCTGGAGCTCTAAGTACCATCCATCATGACGGAGACAGCACATCCTGGGACACCTCGTTCGCGACATAATGCATTGTGAGGGAGAAAATGTCACCAGAGGATGGCGAATGCCCTCCATTGTCCTTTAAGGGTCTATTTAATTTGTTCCTGTAGGAGTGACTTGTGGAGTCAGGCTGAAACAGATCTTCAACAGATACCATAAAACCGTCCCACGCTTTAACAGCAGTGTTTTCCTGGAGCCGAACGCCAGCATGAGCAGGAAGGTCTGACCTCTGGGAGCCAAAGGACCCAAAGTCATCCAACTCTGTGAACACCCAGACACATGAGCCGTGCTCGTTACCATTCCCTCTTCTTCTCCAGCTGCAAACAAGTGAGAGAACTATCAAGCCAAAGATGAGAACCGCGAGAACAGAGAGGCGATTAATGAGCAGAGGATGGGTGTTTAGGGAGACGCTCCTTTCGGGGGTTTTCATGGCAGCGGGAGCAGCAGCTGCCTTTCAGCTAAAAGAGTGACCTGGCAACGTTGAGGTTATGTGTCAGCTCTGCCAGAGTGAACAGAGTCTCAATAAGAAGGAAGCCTCCATGGAGACTGGAGTGCTAATATTTCAGCTGAAATGAGGCTTGGAAGCAGCGAGTGCAGAAAGATCAAACAAACAGAGGAGGAGAAGCACCCAAAACATTACACTTTAAAATCTATATTAGATCAATCGCTCCTTTGTACAACCTAAATATTACACTATGTCTTAATATTTGTAATAACATTCCTCCTTATACAGCATGCAGAAATAGAAAATGTCTAAAATAAATAAAAGAGATTTATAAAGAGAAAGTATATAACAAAGTTCTCACATGTGTGGTAGAGTTTAGAGATTAAAATAACATATTACTTCTCAAAGCATAAGTCACAGTTTTTTGCATAGTTTGGCCAGGGATGCAACTTATACTTAGGGGCAACTCGTGTGATTTCTAATTTTGGCTCATACATGTGTTATTTTCATACTAACAACCGGTTGCCTTTTAGCTGTTGGTTCCCTCTAACATCCTCTAGAGTGGACTGTAGATTTGTGTATTAGTATTTGCTACTGACAGCAACCAGAAGAAGTAGCACCATCCAAAACAATCATGGGGTATGTCCGAATTCCCGCCTTAACTCCCAACTACTAAAAAACTATATAATGCAGTATTTCGTTCAAACACAATGCATTGTGGTCAATATTTGCCAATCTAGGAAGCATCGATGCACACTGGTTTTTTGCAGAGATTTCTGGAAAATTTCTAGGGTACTCAAATTTGGAATTGTAGATTTGGACAGCTCTCCAAAATGGCGAACGCACTATATAGTGCACTATTCAAACATGGCTTTGGAGAAGAATCTAATCCTTTTCCTAAACTTTATAATATTTCTAAGCTCAATCTAAGAATAATTCACTCTGATAATATATTAAACACTTTAATATCATTTGTTTAGTTATCTGACATGATAAAAGTCAAAACATAAATGACAAAACTTTTTAACTACAACAAACTCATCAAAACTACAAATAATCAATTTCATATTGAATAGCCAGCATTTTTCTTCAAAGCCAAACAGAGCGTCAGGCTACAGACCCCTGGTGTAAACCCACTAAATCCCTTCTGGGATCGTGAGTTGCTGGAGCCTATCCTTGCTACAGTTACAGCAAAGGCAGTGTCCAGTGTTTGGCAGTCAGAAACATGCAATCAAGTCCTTATTGCTGGTTTAAAAAAGGAGCAATTTCCCATGATAAACATAAAGGTAAAATTCTAAGGCCAATGTTGATGTCTGAACTGTCTGTGTTTTAACTTTTACACTGCAAAAACTAAATCTTAAAAAAGGAAAAATGTTTTTTTTAATGAATGAATTTTTCAATGTTTTTTTTTTTTTTTTTGCTTATTTAAAGAAAATATACTATGGGGTTAAGAATTTTTCAATTATTTTTTATTTCTATACATCAATGGAAATAAGAAATCAATACATTAAGGTGACAGTGGCGATGCTGTCACAGCAAGATGACAACAAATCACAAATTTCTATAACTTGTCCTGCACAGATCAATTTTCTTCCACAGTTTTTCTTCTTAGTTATACGAGTGAGCTACGATGCACTCTGTAATTTTCTGTTCCACTGGGAACTCTCAGTCTCTCTCATGTTACACCACCAGACTGGAGGCACTCCTCTGCAATTGTAGAGTGAAGAGTTCATGCACTCGTAATGAATGATGCTGCCAAATCCTCTGGCCTTTCACTCAGTCCAGAAATGACTGCCCAGCTACAGAAAAAAAAAGTGAAATAAAAAACAATGTTTCTCGCATGGTTGCAAGTTGTGGAGGATTTCCAGGCACTTGACTATTTCTGAAAGCCACTCTACCTCAGATGACTCTTAAAGGCGGTAGGGGATGGAAAAGTCCTTTTGCGTGGCGGTGCTCCTTTGGATGACTCACATTTTGCTTGCCTGGACCAGATGAAAGGGGGGAACTTCCATCCTGTCCTCCAGCTCCCAGCGTTGATGTGTCCACGGCATGATGAGAGCCTGGGTGACATTTATGTCCTGCTTCTTTTTCCCCTCCCAGCACAGTGTCAGACATATTTGAATAAAAAGAGATTGATGGGCAGAAAATGAAGAGTCAGAAGGTGAAAATAATGGAGAGAAAGTGATCTGCAAGGATATTGTGTTTCTAGTACTCCCTGGCTGCAGGAGGGTTTTATTACTGGAAGGACCTTGGGGCTACAAAGCTGCTTCCAAGCACCTGTCTTGTGCTGGAGAGTGACACTCTGCCTCGCAGTGCTGTGCACTCCATCATCCCTGCAGCACCTGAAGTGCTGGCAGCGACTTTAACTGATATCTGCTCCACTTCTTGGGTTAGAGGTGCACCTACGCAAGTCTCTTACAGTGTGTAACGGCACAGGTTCCAGAAAGAGGGCAAGGGGATTTAACCGCCATATATTTAGGGGGAGGGGGGGGGGCACTATGGAGGCTGCAGGTCTTTGATTTATGTAGCACACCTCCCTTCTCTGCACAGCTGTGTTGGAGCAAAGATTGGAATGGTTTAATCATTTGCTCAGGAGACAAGACATCAGTCCCACCCAGAATCCTGGCCCTACAGTCCCCATAAAGCATTTCAGCTGACATATTATGCTGTAGGTGTGCGGTTGTCTGGAAAAATCTAAAGAAATCAAAGCAGGGAACCAATTTGAGGAAAAAGGCTGAGATATATACAACTTTAAAATCATAAAAAGTTAAAACAACCATATAAGAAAAACATGTGTACACATTATGGTTTTTATTGGTTTTGTAGTTTTATTGATTGCCTGACAAAATAATATCCAAAAGAATGTAGAAAGTAGAAAAAAAAAGTAGAAAGTAGAAAATTAGCAATTTAAATGCACATTTAGATGCTAACCAAAGCAGTGGTGGAGCTGGAACATTTTATACGACAGAAGAATTTGTAAGGGTGGCAAATGAGAACAGCCAAGTAGAAGGGTCAAAAAAATGAAACAAAATCCATTACACTTACACTTATCCTTAATCTTATCTTTACAGCTGTTGTCAGATTACATTATCTAAACACAGGTAACTGCAAGAGGGAAGAAAAACAGATTTGGAGGTAGCTTTTATGGCTTTGAAGGAAATATTGGTGTGGGCTATAAATTTATTAGTAATTGGTAGAAAGATAGAAGAGACCGAACCAAAAGACAAACCTTTTAGTTTTCTGATCAATCTATGCTCTTTTCTTTGGTTTGGGTCATGACCAAAATGATAAGATTCTGGATACAAGTGGCTGAAATGAGTTTCCTTCACAAGGTGGCTGGATGCTCCCTTAGATAATTGATGAGAAGTTTAAACACCCAGGAGGAGTTTGGAGTAGATCTGCTGCGGAGAGGCTAGTTGAAATGTTTCTGATGCCTCCTAGACGCACCCCTTAGGAGTAGGGGTGTGACGAGTAATCAGTGGATTGATTTATATTCCTACGATCCAACCAGATTAATCTATGTGAAGCAAGTTGTTACTCGAATTGAATCAAATTGACCTATACAATTATAAAATAATTTTAAAAGCAGGCATTCCGGGCCTGTCCCACCAAGATGAGGCCCCAGGAAGATCCAGGGCACGCTAAAAGGGACTATGTCCCCTGGCTGTCCTTGGAACACCTTGGGGTTGCCCCGTGGAGAAGGATGTCTGCGCATCTCTATTTGGACCGCTGCCCACAACCCAGCTTCAGATAAGCGGGGACGAAGACGGATGAAGGAATGGATGGAGGATGGAGGGATAATCAGATATTCTAGTTAGCCAGGCACCTTCAGATGCAATGCCAGAGAAAACTGGCAATCACATTTCCATATCCACTATGTGACACTGCCCATTAATTATGTTCTATTCTTCGCTATCTAGTAAACACACGTTGTAGCTTTCGGCCATTTTTCTCAGGCTTGCAGCTGTCCAGTGTAGATCCCAAGTGTTGCATAAATCCTGCTCACTCTAAGTTAGACCACCTACCGCTGTTTGCTAATAAAGACTAAATATATTATGACTAAAGTTGTAAGATCTTGGCTAATGGTATTGAGGCCAAAAGACAGATAATGATAACAGATGGCTTTCAGAGGAGCAAAGCCATCAGCAAGAGCAGACTGAGAATGGGAAAATAAATTGCCACAGCAGTTGTGTGTGTGTGTGTGAGAGTGGGTGTGTGTGTGTGTGTGTGTGTGTGTGTGTGTGTGCGTATAGGTGTGTGTGTGTGCGCGCACTTATCTTGTACATTTTTAGTGTACAGAGCACAGACAGCATTCTGTCCAGCAGACTTCCATTTTTCAAATTATGTTTTTCTTTTTTCCTCCACCTGACATGTCTTCACTCATTCAGAGCGCCGTGACAGTCTGGCACTGCTGTATCCAGGCAGCAGACAGAATGACTTTATATTAAGCTGCTTTACTCCCCAGCAGAACAGCAAATACCTCACTAAGCACCTTGTTTCTAAGCTTTTTCTGCTACAATTTGATTTACTCTTTACGATTTGCCAGCTCACTGGCAGAACTTTACTTATATTTTTAGAACCTTGGTCATTTGGTTGGAATAGAAAAAAAAACTCAGCTCTGCTCTACACAATAATTGTTCAAACATTAAGTAATGAAAATAACATAGAGTAAAACATTTTTGTCCTATTCTGCAATTCATATATATGAATGCATATATATACAGTATGTGTGTGTGTGAGTGTATCTTTCTCTCTCTCTCTCTCTCTGTGTATCTCTCTCACTCCCTCTCTCTCTCTATCTATCTATCTATCTATCTATCTATCTATCTATCTATCTATCTATCTATCTATCTATCTATCTATCTATCTATCTATCTATCTATCTATCTATCTATCTATCTATCTATCTATCTATCTATCTATCTATCTATCTATCTATCTATCTATCTATCTATCTATCTATCTATCTATCTATCTATCTATCTATCTATCTATCTATCTATCTATCTACCTACCTATCTATCTATCTATATAGCCCAATGCTCGAACATCCACGAGCGGCAACTCCTATCACAACTTGAGATTGAAGCGCTACAATACAATGGTAATACCACGGGAGAGCCAGAACAACAGGTCAGAGAGGAGGTTATACCACACTCCCACCCACAGTTACGCTAAGCAAGGCAGCAACTGACCTAAAAGACAAGATCATGTCTCTAGAATGAACACTAGAAAACCCTGACACCAGCTACAACAGTTAAGTGATGTACCGTCTGAAAGTCTACTGGAAACTATGACCTGTAACCTGTCTCTCCACAACATGGAAGCTCATGTCAGGCATCATTGCAACCAAGATAAATAGGCACATGGATCAATACATGAGCAACATACAGAAGGGCATTGGTAGAGACTCCAGAGGAGCCAAACACCAACTCCTGGTCGACAGAACAGTCACTCAAGACTGCAAGTCACGACCCACCAACCTGTGCACAGCCTGGATTGATTACAAGAAAGCCTATGACTCAATGCCACACACGTGGATCACTGAATGCTTGGAGCTGTACAACATCAACAGGACTCTAAGAGCCTTTATAGGAAACTCAATGAAGCTGTGGAAAACCACCCTTGAAGCCAATGGGAAGCCAATTGCACAAGTGTCCATCAAATGTGGGAATATACCAAGGTGATGCTCTGTCCCCACTGCTGTTCTGCATAGGTCTGAACCCCCTCAGCCAAATAATCAGCAAGACTGGCTATGGATACCGACTCAGAAATGGAGCCAACATCAGTCACCTGATGTGGTGCCTGTGGTAATTGGAGCACTCGGGGCAGTAACCCCCAAGCTGAAGGAGTGGATACAACAGATCTCTGGTAGGACGTCAGACCTCTCAGTCCAGAAAAGTGCAGTGCTAAGAACAGCTAAGATACTGCACAGGACCCTCAAGCTCCCAGGCCTCTGGTAGAGGACCCGAGTTTGGGTGAGAAACCACCCGCGGAAGGGTGAGAGGGGCGTGTTTTTTTTTTTAATAAGTAGATTAGTTATACATCAATTGGTCAAAAATAAAACAGTCTTTGTGTGGCTACGATAAAACTGCCCTTCGGACACCCAACAAATATAAAGCAACTGTTTGTTTCTGGATAACAAAAAAAGGCCACACCCCCATGGCTTCTTGCTGGTTTTCATTTTGTTGTTGTTTATGTTGGATAGATTCCATTATTGCAAAGACTGGACACACAAGGGGTATATTTGTGTAAACTCCTTTTAATATCTTAGGCTCAACTTTATTTTTATTGTAAGTTTCATCTTATTGCAGTTTTTCTTTCTTTTGGAAAAAGGAACAGAGATAGAATTGTTCAGTGGCACAGGGGTTAGCACTCTCACCATCGACAGGCCTCAGGCTCCCTGCCCTGCTCCATACCGATGCGTACACATGCAGGCAAAGAGATCCATGTACATCTTTATTTTCCTTGTCTGAGCTGGTATCTGGCTCAGAACTGTACGGCTGGATAGCTCCAATATTGCTTCCAATTGTTGCACTGGCAATATTAGGTTGGGGTTATAAGGGGCTGTAAGCTAGCGAAACAAAATGTAAACAAAGGGTTGATCAGAAATTATGGCAGGCTTACACTGCACTAACAGTACCACCCATTAAATTTCTGATGAACTCCGGCCACTCTGAAGGAACTATGTCCTAGAAAATAACACAAGTTTTGGGTTTTGGATAAAAATGCCATAATGTTAATATAATAATCATCACTATCTATAAGACTGAAAAGCTTTTACTATAGATCAAAAGATGATTGGAATAGGATTTTGGGACAGTCAGCTCTTGTTAAACCAGCAGAAAAGCTAGAGCTATGAGTTTTTTTTAGAAGCGTGCAGGGTAAACTATGCTGGCTTTAGCTTTTTCTCTCAGTGCAACAAAAATCCATTTGGATTTTTTGGTCTGCTCACAAGAAATATGCAGCAAAGGTAATTTTTTTTTTTTGCTATTGAAGCACTATAGAACACAGACATATTGAAACCCATTTTCAACTGGTACACCTGTGAGATATCCCACTTGTGCAAGCTATTTACGGTCACCAACAGGGGATGAAATATGTTTGAGGACTCCCAGGCTCACGGCCTCTTCTGGAGATAATCTGCCCCACTTCCCTCTTGCTTTCTAATTTTGACCAAGCATACATCAGTTAATGGGTGGGATCATAATGGAAAACTGTGGCCACATTTGTTGACTGTGCCCTTGCTCCAAGAGGGAACCTGAGAAGAAAAATGCTTTCTCTTCCTTCACTAAACAAACTGAGGTCTACTGTGTTTGTGCATGGAGAGCTTGGCTGTTACCCATGAGCTCATGGGTGGGCACCCATCCTGTCCCAGAAAAGACGAGTCATTCCACATGGTCGAGCTGTGGGGATGAGTGTTGTGACCCAGCAGGATGACAATATATGCAATTCCTGTTTGGCACACAGTCAGGCTCTCACGGGAACAGGAAAGGGTGTGCATACAAGCATGTGTGTGTTGGTGTGTGCGTCGATGCACACACTCCCAGTACTGCTGACCTTATATCACATTCAAGTGCAATGCAGGTTTTTCCTCCACCTATACCTGCTGTCTCTCCAGATTCTCACATACAGCCCAAACAATGGTGTGCACACCAACTGCAAATCTGCTGTGGCAAAAGGTCAAGTTGGAACCATGCAAACCTAAATTTCCTCTTTACATGTTAAATTCAAAGGAAGTACAGCTGCAGGTGTTGTTTAGAGCACAATGCTTAATTTTTGTAACCCTTTAAAGGGCACTACATCAAAGAATTAACAGAAAAGTGCATTTTTGTGAATTTTTTTTAAACTTTGATGAAACCAAAAAAACATTTTTGCAATATTAGTTTTTCTTTAGGTAATGAAGCCAATTGAGATGACTATTGTTGTAATATTTGGCTATATAAATCCAACTGAATTGAATTAGGTATAGATATTATCATTTATTAATTGTTGGGTGATTTGGTAAGATTTTCTTCACCACAATGTTAGTTTAGGATGCAAAAATATTTATATAAGTGTTCAAGAAAAAAAGCACCTTATTTACCCACTGTCTCATATTTGATCAAGACATTTTTAACATGGTGTAACTGTTTTATAAAGAAGACATTTTTAACAAATTTTGAATTTTTTTTTAAAACAGAAAGTAGTCATATAAAAAATGAATAGCTCTAGATGAGTCATTCTCACCATGAAGATTTGGAAATTAGCAAAACGTTTCCTTTTTGAAATTTCATGGAGTCAGCCTTTTTGTATGCTGAGCCCGACTTGAAACCTGCCTAGCTTTGTTTCAACATGAGAGTTTTGAACGCAAAAGTGAGGCCGGTATAGGTACAATCACCGTTTGGGCTACAATTACTGTTTGGGGTCCTGTCGCCTGAGGATAACGTCACACTACGGTGGCCCCACTTGGACAAACTACATACCGTCCAGATCTGCTCGACTCTACATATTTTCATTTCACGTTTCCTTTTGTAACATAAAGTTCTTTTTCCTCTTAAGTTGTGTCAGACATTTTTCTTCATAGTGTTTATAGAGGACGGTTATTGGCCACGGCCATGGTGTTTCCCTGTTGTTTCGGGTGTGCGACGGCTTCATCCATCCAACTTCTTAGGTTGTCGAGGTCGCCGGTGTCATCACAGCGCTCATCGGGGGGATGAGAAGGTTCGGGTGAGTTTGTTGGTTCACTTTGTAGAATGTGCTTAGTGACTGTACCTGAAAGCTTCCGTCGGAGGTGCTCCTGCTGTTTGATGGTGCAGTAGAGAAAGGTGTCTCTTTAGAGCTCGCAGCCGGTCCAGGACATTGATGGATATCACCGGACAGCAGAAGGTAGATGGCAATGATCAAAACAAGGCTTTGTTGTGGCTTTAATTTAATTTCAGAGTGCGTTTTTATACGCCGGTAGTGATGTGGATGGACGAAGGTGGTAGCCAGGGCAAGTTTCCCGAATCCAAAGTACTTGTTTAGCTGGAATTCCATTTATGGTCGCATATACGATGGCTTACAACTGCTGTTTAATTCATTGACAATTAAAGTTTGATAGTTGCCATCATACTTTAAACTATTAAGCAATACATAAACAAGCAGAGCTTTGACTACACCTGCAGAAACTGCCGCTGCCATCTTGAATCCAGCTGAATTTTCTGTGCTAGACATATGTTAGTTAAATGTATGTGCCTATTAAATCATTACCAGATCCAAGTCCCTGATTGGTCAAAGTTCCACTGGTTTAACTTTTAACACACGTTTACTTTTGTACGTAAAGCCTGAAAACGGTCCTAAAAACTAAAGGACAACCAGCCTGCATGAGAAAGAAAATCAAAAATGGTTATCAGCCACAAAGTTGCAGCTTTGAACAGCTTCACACCCTAAAAAGAAGGTATCTGACTTGCAATTTTATTTATACTGATTGTTTCACTGTGTAAAACTGAAATGTCTTTACACACACAAGTGTTTACACTTTTTTCTAAAAATATAGCCTGGCAGTAGAGCATCTTGATGTCATACTGTAAATAATATGACTCTGTGAGACGGCGTAAGGAAAGGTTGATGGTTGTAATTAAGACTTTTTTTTAGACATACCTATTATGTTGTGTAACCAGACATATATATTTCTGCTGTACAAGTAAGCACACTTTCTTTTCAAAAAGATAAGAAAAGAGGTTTTCCAGACTGTTGGGCTTGATGGACAGATGGATATATTCCACCAGCTTTTTCAGTCTGTGGAAACAGCTGAAGTCCAGAATCAAGGAAAAGAAAAGGGGTTATCAGTGTCTCCATCTGTAAAGAGTGGCACAAGGTAAGAGGAGCGGCACACCTTTAATTAACCTTCACCTTCCTTTACTTGTTTTCAAGACCCGGGTGTGGGGAGTTCCTATGCCAAATGGGTGGGAACCAGGCTTTTATAGGGTCAAGGAAAAAAATTATCAGTTTTTTGACTGCAGAGAAACACAAATCAACTGTCAGGATTGCAGACAGGGTCTCAGTTCGACTGTTTAAGAATAAACATGTAAGAAATAAAAACAATATCTTCATTATCAACAAAAGCTTCTACATGTTTAACAATATGACAGTTTGTAAAGATATACTTGTTTGAGCCTTCTTGGGATTCGCTGTAGGCTGTGGTGTATTGTGTCTCCTTTGCGTTGACACAAAAAAAATAAAGCATTCATGAATCAATCAGAATGTTTACCCTACCTGTGTCATGTCTGCATCTGATGTCCATTTCTCTGCAGCATAACGCATGGTAAGCTTTACGCAGGAGTTCCAAATCGGTTCGTTGGCGCGGCAATTTCACTGGAAAAAGCCAACAGGTCAGAATTTCCAAAAAAACCTTCCATCGTACTTTCAATATAAATATTTATCAAATGTGATTTTATATTTAAGGGGGTTGCACGTTGGCGCAGTGATTCGCGTTCTTGCCTCATAGCAAGAAGGCCCCCAGTTCAAGTCCCGGTTGGGGGACCTTTCAATGGGGGTCCTTTCTGTGTGGAGTTTGCATGTTCTCCTCGTGAACGCATGGCTTTTCTCTGGGGACTCCGGCTTCCTCCCGCCATCCATAAGGTTAATTGGTTTCTCTGAATTGTCCATAGGTGTTAATGAATGTGCATGGGTGCGTGATTGTGGCCCTGGGACAGACTTTGCCCATGAGTGGCAGAGATAGACTCTGGCGGTCCTCTGACCCTGAAAGGGACAAAACGAGTTTAGAAAATGAATGAATATATTTTAGGTGACATGCCCATGTAACTGCGCACGTTAACACCACAAATAACACCGTCCATAGTTTAATCATGGCAGTACCAAAACATAACATCACTTATCACACAAAACATGCGTTTCACAAAGACTCAGTGAGTAAGGAAAGGGCATGGAGCCTGATTTCCAAAGTTTTGGATGTTGATGACACGAGCGTGGCAAGTAAAAACCACTTCACCAGGAGCCAGGGGGGAGGGGGGACAGACCAGAGACGCAATAGAGACAATATAAACTGACCAACCCTCATGAGACGGACTCCCCGCACAACACAATGGAAGGGGGAAACAGTGTAAATCAGGCCTTAAATCCTGGTTGTGCCTGGCACCTTTCTGACACCAGAACAGTTTCAAAAATTGGAAAACAATCTACATGACTGATGTTTTTTGATTTTTTCCCAAAACAACAATTTTATACCAATAAAACAGGCGATTGATTACCTCTAAGTCACACAAACTCCTACGTTTATTTCAAGTTTTCATCCCCCTGCTGCTTATTGAACCTGGGTTTAACGGTGAGAGCTCCACAGTTTCTGTCTTAGATCCATCCTGTCCTGACAAGAATCATTTAGTTTAATTTCGTCTCCGTCAGTGTCGACCCACAGAGACAGATTTTTTCCTCATCGACTGACCTTTGTCAAGTTCAGTGTTGTGATGACAGGACCTGTGGCTTAACTCTGGCTGACAGCCTTGTCATGTAGGATTTGACTGGTGTCGAAGGATGTCTCAAACAGCAACAGGAAACAGAAAAACAACAACAATAAACATCATACTGTCATGAATGGGTTTTAGCTATTAAAAGGAAACACGCCTTATTTAAACATTTTGTTTAAATATGGCAATAGTAGATAAAAACGCAAGTAATTTCTTAGCATCTGACTGTCACCAGTCACTGTTATTGAGTGTGTCATCTTTAAGAACCAGATGATACATATTAATCGACTAGCTTTTGGGATTTGGCAATTACCGGCTCTTTTTTTTTCTTCATTTTCTTTGGAGGATCTCTGTGGTGGCACCAGATGTTGCCGTCTTTATAATGCTCATAAGTCTTACTGGAGTCATTCTTTTGGCTTGCAGTAATTCTCAGTGGCATCTGGCTAATTCTAATGAAAACAGTTTCTTCATCTGTTTAAAAAAAGAGGACATGTTACAAGAAGGGATGGTCTGCCCCCAACTATTAGAGTGAGGGATTGCAGCTCGCAACATTAGTCACTATTAACAGTCTATGTGTATTGTCTTTGTTAATATGCATTACATACTGCTATCTTAAACTAATAAATGTATAGATGGCACAGCGAGTACAATATATACAACTGTAATAAAATAGCTTTTAAAGGGCTTAAAGCCAGAACTCTAACTTTGTTGCACTCATTAAAGTAAAAAAGTATAATGCAGTAATATGAGTTAAGTATATTCTTTTTTTTGTAACCCTTGTGCTATCCTAGGCACTTTACCGTTGGGAGTTGAGTCATCTAGATCCCACTAGACAGTGCGCTGAACCTTTTTTTTTTTCAATGATTTGTGATCTTCACTGGTTCAATGAATTACATGAAATTTTTCCACCTTTATCCACCTTTGTCATGGTAGGGCGAACACGTCAAAGTAAGGGTGGGGTCATCTAAGATAGCACAAGGGTTAAATCAACAATATGAAAATATGAAATGTGATATGAATGGCAACAATATCTGCAAGTTTTCCAAAAAACAAAACATATGAATATCTGTGCCTGGTACTATTATTATTATTTTTTTCAAATCTTGAACCCCCAAAACCTAGTTTTACTGAAAACAGAAGCATTAAAATATAAAAACAAAGGTACTATTGAAATCAATGGTTAGCAATTCATTCGAACTTATCATGACAAATTTCCTTTTTCTAATTGGATGTCTCTATCAGAACACAAAGCTAAACACAAAATACACGATTGGTGAAATATTGCCAGAAATATTCCTAGTCCTTTACCCTCCTACAATTACAAGTGGTTTTAAATTAATACTGAAGGATCAAATCAGAGGCTGAACGTATTACGCTTTTGTCAAAATCACTAAGTGAAAACTTCATCCAGTAAAAATAATATGAGTAAGACCAGAAAAAAGGATGATTGATCTTCAAAATTTAAAAAGTTATACTTGAAAATCAATCTTGTTTGAAGCTTGCACTGTACTACCCAATATGGATACAGTGGGCACTCACTCACTCAATGTGCAACCACAATGTCACTACTAAAGGAACAAGCTGCTTTTGGTGTGTTCTCACAACTATTATGTATGTATGCAATGTGTAGCAGAGGGCTCACATAGCACAAAAGTAAGAAATGAATAACGCAGAACTAGCTGGTGTATTATAAGCCTCAATATGTTTTCACATGATTAAGCATTAGCATACCATACCATTTAAATCACATGGCAAAAACACCATGTGCCTTTATTAGTAATATATAGATTATGTACTATAATCATCATGTAGCAGAGGCTACATGAGTACCATGTGGTATGAGTACCATGCAGTACTGTACTTAGGGGTATGTAGACCACAAATCATATGCATCATGTAGCATGACAATTATGTATCAAAATCATTATGTAGCATAAGTGCCATGTAGCCTAACCATTATAGCACAATCCCAGTGTAGCATAAAACATATATCGTGATCACTATTTAGCATAAGTAGCCTAATAGCTATGTAGAACAGCCCTACTAGATAAATTCTGGCTTTCTGCACATGAAAAATATGAGACCCTTACAAAATAGCAAGGTTGTAGACCACTCAGTGAGTCCATGGAGCCAAAATCTTAGTGGACATTTTCTGTGGGCATGCTGCCAGTGACAGGTCGTAGCGAACATTTCTACAACACCCAAGAGTGTAGTAGGATATGGATTAGTAGTGTAGTAGGGCGTAGTAGTGTAGCAAGGATATTGTACAGATTTTTCCTTTTTGTTTTTCAACCCCCCCGATCCTGCAGACTGCTTAAGAGGCACAATGGCGTTCATATGATGAGTACGAGATCTTTGCGTGCAGCTTGACTTTTAAAAACTAGGAAATTAGACAACTGGAGCAAAGTTTGCGTGGGCATCCTAGTGGTATTCTACATTCACTTAGTTATCAGTGTGGCGTAAGGATCCATATGATGGTATCACCCATACATTATAATTTTGCAACACACATCTGTGCTCCCCGTAAGATGCAGCCTCCTCTCCAAGACTCTCCGCGGATCTGTACAAACCAACAACCTGCAGCACCCATGTGAGTGTATGTGACTAAGACTTAAGTAGCACAGGTACCATTTGGCAGAAGCACTGTGTAAAGAGTCAAGCGTCACTTGAATATAATGCGATTATTAATATAATGCAGTACCATGTACCAACAATAGCATGTAACATTATGTAGCATAATCATCATACATAGTTTTCATGTAGCAGAAGCATCAAATAGCAAAGAGCCAATGAGATCACATGCATCTAAAGTAGCACTAAGAGCCTCACATTTGTTTAAACAAATCTGTTGGATCTGCTGTGATCTTTTTCAAAAGTCTTTTTGTCTGTTAAAAAAATAATTGCTAAAAATGACATATTTTAGTGGCAGGGGTACAAAAGAAAATAAGTGCTATTTCTCTACCTTTTGAGCTGCAGCACTAAATGCTTCTTATGACCATTTAGTGCACTCTTATGTGGTATCAAAATCCCAAAACAGACACAAAGGCTCAACTCCACCTATTTACACTTTGCAGCATTCGATAAAATCTTAAATTAAAACCAGGGATGATTTTTTGAGGGAATTAAGAAACAAGTTATTTGAAAACTAACCCAAACTATCAATATGCAGGTCCAAGCAAAAAACACCCAGAAAAAGCCGAGTGCTTTAGTTGTTTGTTGATGTGGAAACTTGCTGGCCCTTCAGTTAAGTGCCAACCAGAAGAATGACAGAAGTAGTTTTCTTTGTTTTTTTTTTATCCGTTCATTTTTCTTTAAAGCTTTAAGTATGTGTGCTGCTATAGGTTTTTAATGATCTTCACCCAAAGAAAATTTAAATCAGAGGAAATGCAGCATGACAGCCCTTGCAAGTAATCAGTGATGTTGAACCTGTGACAAGAAAGTAAGTCAAAAATGTATTTATTTTTTTGCCTTGTTAGAAGCTGATGAAAAATTTTGTTAGTCACCAAACTACCAGTGTATTTAAGATGTATCAGTCAACAAGTAAACACAATGTGTTTGTTGGTTAGTAAATGTCAAATCAAGTCTCAAGTATGAGACTTTAGTGGAATTTAAGTCCAAGTCTTAAGTCCAAATCCCCATCTCTGCTTTGCTGCAAAGAACAAGTGAAAAATAAAAGGGTTTACAAAACAAAATAATGCATTTCTCTCTTTCCTCAGGTTCTGGCACCATTGCTATACCAAATCCCATGTTCTCCACTCTAGTTTTGTTTCCTCCCACAACAAAAAAGAAAAAAATGGAATAGAATTGAATAAAAAAAACATAGATTAAGAGGGAGAATAATGTGCATATTTTCACCACTAAAGAAGGTTAAAGGAGGTAGCCAGGAGAAACTAAAATTTACAAAATTCCCTTGACAGCATAGAGATGAGGATTTTGCTAAAGTAAAAAACGTCGATAACAAGCTGGAAGTTCAAATGTCAATTCAGAGTAATGAGAAAAGTGAATATAGTTCCTGATGGATGGAGCAGGTTGGACACAACAAGGTATACTAGAGACTGTTTGGAAAGTAAATGGGGACCTCTGGTGGATAAAAAAAAAGCTAAAGTTACATTCAAAAAGAACATTGCCAATTTGGGAATCCAAATTCATCAACATTATAACTGTTTGAGACGAATATTGAACACTTTGATTTGATAACTTAATTTGCTTTAAATGCTCACATAATTGCAGGTCTAGCTATGTGTCTTTGCAGTTCCATAGATTTACTCAGGAAAGGACAACTTTGTTATATTTGCATTTTATATTTAAACTGTGTACATAGGCATCAAGTCCAAATATCCAGATAAGAGAAAGTTAATACAGTCTAACCTTTTAAGTATCATCTATCATAGTTCCTAATTAAAATAATAATTGAGCAAATTTCTCAAAGAATGGCACTTGAATGCTAATCATTCTGCAAAGGGCAGTTTTCAGTTTACATCTATTATGATTAAATAAATCTGAAATGAAAGTGTTCTCAGTAATGGTGGATGCAGTAATCATCCGGATCATTGCTTAGGGCAGCTTGCATTGTGTGTGCGATATGTTTCTTCACAGAGCTTGGTGCAAGAATGATTCCTAGGACTTTCCTTTGATTCCAAGTCCAGTACTGACATCATAACAGCATATTGAAAAAGCCTGGAATAGGACACCTAAAATGTGTTGCTTAATCCAATGATGGTGCCGCTATTATGAGTGGAACACTAAGTGGTGTAAAAAGCAAAGAGAAGCATCCAGAGGCATTATACGCCCGTGAGCTCAATCAGGTCCTTTGTTCCATATCTAAAGCCATCCCAGGAGTGTCCCTACTCTTTCTTCTCTTGTCTACTATTAGAAACTGCAACAATTTCAAAAGCAGCTTGATGCGGGGGAGAAACAACTTGTTCAGTTGTGAAAGACTCGCTGGGCATGCCAAATTGAAAGGGTGAATGTTGCTCTGCAGAACCTTCCTGCTTGCATCTAGACGTTGGAGGACTTTTCAGTACCTTTAGCTAAGGTGCTGGAAAGCAAAGTTTGCAGATTTAGCACCATCTACATGCTTCTCATGTTTCAGATGTTGCTCTCAGAAACTCAGGGTCTGCACAAATATTTACCGAAATACATAATAGACTTGGTGCAGGCAAAAGAATATATAGTGGCAGATCCGAGCACACTCAAAAGTTGCCAAATCGAGACCTCTAGTGGCACACGTTCAGACCTTTCTACTGGAGACAGTCTGACAGTGAGTGCTCTTTCTGGTTCTTGATAGAAGGCTGGAGGAGCTTCAGAACAGGCTTTCAGGAATTGGGGGAAAAATCTTGACAGTCATGTCAAACTTCTTCAGAGCATTTCCTGAATGAAGAGGCACTGACACATCTGCCTGAACATAATGCCATCCAAATGAAGCCTAAAGAAATTCTAGTCGCAAAAGCTTCCCTTACAAAAAAAAGAAAGACCTAGCACTACCCACTATTCGAAGTGTGTTTTCCGTTTTGGGCAAGGACATTTTCTCTTCCCTTGTGGTTGTGAAAGGTCTTCCACTGCCCTCAGCCGACATGTGATGAGGAATATCAGGAGCGGCTTAGTAAGACACATTCATACATGCATTTTAATTTGAAAAAAAGGTTCTCCAGAAACAGAAATCTAAAAAGTATTAAACGGCAACCTCTGCCTCGACCGGTCCGTGAAAATATGGTATAACATTAAACCAGTCTGTGGCCTAAAAAAGCTTGGGGACCACTGCTTTGGTGCACATCTTGTTCTTATTCTTTTTTAAACAAGTGGTGGATATCCAGCGTATCAGTGAATAACGATTGGTACAGCGACTATTTTCCCTCAATTTATTAAAATAATTGTGGTTGAAAATGGACATTTTCTACAAGAAATCTAAAATTTCATTCAGCACGAACCATAAGTTTCAGTTCATTCAAGACTTTTTAAATGCCTTTTAAGGTATTATTTCCACCGCCATTCAATCTTTTTAAGACTTAGTAAGACCCTAGGGGAACCTCAATGTCTACAGCCAGCCCCTCACCTTCTTACTTTGCTATTTCACTCTAAATGCCATAAAAACGGTTACTGAGTGTGGGTGTGACTGCAGCTCACCATTCGCTCACAGGGGATGGGTCAAATGTAGAGAACAAATTTCACACATCTAGGTACGTTAGTTAGTGGGACTTGAAGTCATACTAGATGTTTTTGAGCCAGATGCCAGTTCAAATGAGGAAAACAAAGACGTACATGGGTCTAGTCTTCAAGTGGATGCATCAGAATGGGGAGCTTGTGGCCCACTAATTTGTGAAAGCTCCTAGGTCTATACTACAAGCTTTTACCAAGGAAAAATGCCACAAGAACATGTTAAAAACACCAAAAAACAAAGTTTCCCTCGGAGTGGGTCTTTAAGTACGAGGTGTCAGGTTGTCTTTGCATTTCCACACATACTCTGTTTAGGTTGCCCTCACTGCTTTAGTGGTCACCCATAAGCCTATTTGGATCTTAGCTGAGATAGCAATGGGTTTACTCGTCGCTGGTGATGCTGCGGACTATTCTCTATGTGAGAGTATTAGTGCTGCTAAATGCACTAATACGCTCTGGGTCAACCTGAATATGAGGACACGCCGCTTCGGAGCAGGTGGACACGAGACGGTGGGCCAAGTGAGAAGGGAGGGTGAGGTCAGAGCAGTGATCATTTAGCTCTTGAGATATTCCTTCGGTGATCTTTTGCAAGGAACCAGTGAGACAACAGATGTGCTTTTAGGCTTCTGGACATGTTTTCCAAGTTTAAAGGACTTTTCAAAGGGCCCCAGGTGCCAGCAGATTCTGGAACCGCCAAAAAAGACCCCGACCCAGCTCCTCCAACCAAGGTAAGACCTGCTAAATATGAAATATCCTTTTGTTCATTTGGGGTACCTCCAAATAGGAATAAAAGCAGGAAATCTCTTCAGCAAACCTTTACAGTAAAATCATTTGAAATTCAGCAAAGCTTATTTTCAGAAGTGCCAACTAGAAAAATGGTTAATTTGTCAATTTTAAATTCACAATTCCTTAACCCACCCCCAACATTAAAATGTCTTTCTAATGGATGTGTCTGACTAATGGAGCCAAGCTTTGACTCTGGGGAAAATGTTTGTTTGTCATGCAGGAAGAGAAACCGGCTGATAAAGAGAATGAAGCCAAGGACAAAGCTCCAGGTAATTCGATTCCATGATTACTGTTTTTGTCACTGCATAAAAAGAGGGTGCATGCATTTCTGCAATTGCGTCGGTTTCAACATTTTTGGAGTGTTTTTTGAAACGTCTTCTGCAGAATCTTACTACCCGTCTGTTTGTGTCATATTTTGAAGCAAAAGCTGCTGAATACCTGGAAGCTCCAGACAGCTCGAGGCAGACATATTGATCATAAAAAAATGACACCTAATTGCCCTTGCAGTGCAAGAGGCATGCACAGCAGTGCAGAGTGACCCGCGCTCGATAAAAGAATGAACTATTTTGCAAATGCACTTTCAAATTTTCTGCGTTGTGATCTCTTTTGCATTCTAAGCACACTTGAGGTAACATCACTAAATATGTGATCTGCTCGTGCAGCTTTTCATTCGTTGTTCATTCAAGTGGAATACCATTCTGATGCATTTTGCATTATATCAATTACTATTTCCTTTTTTTTAATTAACACAATGAGTGCTACAGAGATGACAGTATTAAGATGATTTTCTTTTTAAATAACTCAAGAACACAGATATTTAAGTTCTTCCACAACATTTGTCAGTTTCAATAGGCTGTTTTTTTAGCACAATTTCAAATGAGAATACTTTGAACAAGTTAAAATATTCATCCACCCATCCATGGAGGATATTAAATATCAAATGGATGAAATTCAGCAGAAATGTTAGCTTTTTGAGTAGATCACAAAAGAGAACGTTTTTTTTTTTTAATTGTTCCTGTCCAGCCCCAGCTGCAGCTCCGGCCCCCGTTCCGGCACCAGCTGCAGCTCCGGCCCCCACTCCGGCACCAGCTGCAGCTCCGGCCCCCGCTCCAGCACCAGCTACAGCTCTGGCCCCCACTCCGGCAACCGCTGCAGCTCCGACCGCTGCTCCAGCTCCAGCTAACCCCGACCAAGCTGGTCCTGAGGGGTAAGGCCTCCAATCACGCTGCTTTTCTTTTACTGAACTTACTGAAATTAATAGTACTGAAAGTTATCAGTTTTCCTTATTATTGTTTACGTGTTGGGGCTATGAGCAGTGAAAGCATCATCAGCTGATAAATCAGATCGTCTTATAAGTTGCTGGAGAGACAGAGAAAGCTGTCACAGGTGAACACAGCCTTATCCTCCATTGCAGCATGTGCATTAACTGAGGAATGACCTGAAAGGGGATTAAAAGATTTGCGGCTCTTCAAGCATAAGAAGCTCATCAGGGCTGCTTCTGGCTCAGCCATGACAGCCATAGAGGCAACAAGCAACAGCTACTGTTAATCATCTCAGTGAGAAAGTCAGATTTCAAAATGTGACACGCTATAAATGATGCACGAGTGGATTATAAATATTTGACGGTGAAGCCATAGTTGACATTGACTAACGAGTTGGGAGATTGTAAGGAGGTCCGAGGTGATCCGAGGGCGAAGCTGCACCACCTGTTTAAACTTGAACTCTGAGCCGATAATTGTTTTAAATAGAGGATGCAATGATCTAATGATCTACCTCAAATTTATGGGCATTTCTTTTCTTTGATGAAAGTTTGCTTTTCACTCTGCATTCATGAAGGGCAACTTAAACATAAGCTTTTTGATATGTATTAAACTTCTTTACGCACCTCCGCTTGTCTCTTATAGTGTTGGTGTGAAGAATAAATCTATTTCGGGGTCATGGGGGTGCTGGAGCCAACCCAGCTGCAGTTGGGCAAAGGTGGGGTACACCCCGAACAGGTCGGCAGTCTGTTACAGGGCAACAAATGTACCCTACAACAGAAATGCAAACTGTACTCTATATAATGCAAAGGCGGGAAGAGCTTCATCCTTGGACAATACCCTTCACGCTACTGCCTAACTATGTAGCCACAAGGAGGCTTAAGTCTGGGTGGACCTGTGCCGGTCCCCAACCTAAATCTTTGCATCTGTACATAACTGTGCGTGACCCCTGAAGGGATATGCTGAAATGTGAACAGCAATCCATGCACTACAAAGCAGCAGACTGTGTCCTCCTGTTTAGCACGATTAGACAGTGATCTGAATTGAATAGACACATAAGTGCAGTAAGAGGCAGCAGATTTCAGGGATGACTAGCACTGACAAAATATCAGCACTTCAAGTCAATGTAATTCACAACAAGAAAGACTTTACCTTATCAAAAACAGCAGACACTGAACTATGAATAAAAAAGGTTCATCCTAAAAGGCAACAGTAATTAATAAATAAAATACCATTGTTTTGGACTTAAAAAACACACACCATGTGACACTTAATTATTACATTATTTGTCCTGATGCTCACATTTTTTTTATTTTCCCTTTAAGATGTGCTGACTGAATACAAAAACTAAACATTTCTATCAGTTGTGTTATCATTTTGAGCCACACGGGGGCGAAACAGACACATTTTTCCTACACTTTGTTTTCTTCCAAGAAATATTATATTGTGTTTTTATCTGTTTAGAATTATTTGCCTAATTGTCTTATGTTACACACTTTTCTTGTTTTGTTCCAATTTTCTGAAACCACTGCAAAAAAATCTCAGTGGTTTTTGTCGGGTCTGAAGTTGTTTCATAACTTCTCAAGCTTGTGTTTCCAGTTCCATTTGGGTCTTTTTTTCAGGTTGGGTATGTTCACTACGTCACCATATCAGTCACCATTCTGTTGAATCTTTCCATCGTTTTTGCATTTTGGCCTGGGCATGTTTTCAATGGCAAATACGTTTTTGGGATTCTTTTTTTTAGGCTTTAAGTTTGCTGAACCACTGGTTTCCAACACTTTTTGTTAGCCTTTCATTCTCCTCAGCTTTTTTCCTAAATATAGACGTCTACCCCATTTAGATTTTCATAGATCCTGTTTTGAGGTACACCTGTGGATGCAGGGCCAAAATGTAAATTAAGGAATCTGTAACTATTCCTGTTAAAAGTTTATAAAATGAAACTCTAATCATCCAGCTACAGCTGCCGGAATCATAGCTTAAGACTTTTCAAGTATTTTTACAAGTTTCTTGCATTCAGGAGGAATGTTGCTTTAGTCGTTTCACTTTTTTCCTCAGCCCCAATAACAGCATGTATAGATCCTAATGTTGTCTAAACCTTCTCCAATCAACTAAAACTGGGACGATGGATGGGACCCTCAACTGTTGGTCCAACCCTTCACCGCATATGCTCAGCAACCCATTATTGCTGGCTTGTGCCTGAGTCACAACTGCCATTATAAGTGGAAACAAGCTGTTTGTAGGCAAAAAATGGGCAAATCTCCTCGGGAAACACGGGTGGCCTGCAGGATCGTTGTTGATTGATTAGAGAGCCTGTAGGGCGAAATTGTTCATGGACATTTTTTTCTACGGGCGTACTGCAGGCAACAGGTCATGAGGAACACTTAGCACATAAGAGTAAGTAAGGGTTTAAGTGTAGGTGAAATACTCGTATGAACGCTGCACACTGCACAAGAAGCCCATTAGTGCTGTTCAAGTAAAAGGTGTGCAATCCTTGTGTGTTCCTTGCACGAATCCTGGCTCTTGCAAATGAAAAAAATTAGACAGAGTGTAGTTTGTGTTGGCATCATACAGGCGTCCTATGGGCACTTATGTGCACACCTGTTACGAGCAGCAATTTCCCATGGTCAGTAAGGAGCGAGTGCACCACACTCATCCTCAAATACTTCACAACACACTCACCACACCACAGTTGTATGTTCCATTTTCATTAGGTCCTTTAAAGTGGCCGAACGACCCACAAGGGAACTGCAAGACACAATTCCACTCACCTTAACGTAGCCCCTTTTGTCTACGACCCTCTACAGGCCCGGACAATGAAAAGACCTAGTGTCTCATGTTTTCCGGTCGGGCACAAAATGCAATTTTTAATTTCTCCTTTCTGATCAATTATCAAACGATTGGCTCTTCAGTGTTTTGAAAAGGACGCCACTCATACATTACGTTAAACTACGTTACCATAGCCAAGTCTCTGATTGGTCAAAGTTCAACTGCTGTAACTTTTAACATGTGTTCAGTAGCTGTTCTTTTTTTTTGTATGTAGCCCAAAAACTGACTTAAAAACCTGCGTGCCAACTCGTGAATGAGAGAGTTTTGAACGCAGAAGCTCAAAACGTGCATGTGCATTCATTTACATAAAGTTTTCATGAAAGCAGTCACTTGAAACCAGTGTGAACGTACCATAAAACGCCTTCAGTCTTAACGTTGGTAGAACATTGTTATATAAGGAAATACTATTAACCACTGACCACCCAAATATTTAACTCTTATTATCAGTATATTGAACCCATCTTTGTTTTTCAGACAGGAAGACGCGCCCCCTCCACTTCCACCCATCGTCATCAACAGATATTCAGACGATCAGCTCAGATCCATAATCACAAAAATAAAAGAAAGACGGAAAATCTACAGGGAGAAAGTGATTGATCAGTATGCTTCATCCCCAGAGATAACCCCTCCTGTCAGTGAGTACCAACACCCCATTCACTGCAAAGCTTTATTGATCAACCAGCATTGACCACAGTACTGTACATAACCCTTTAAACATCGAGTTGTCATATTGTTTTTTTAGCGCCACTGCTTCAGAAAGAAGAGTATGCCAAAGTGATAGAGGAAAGGGCCCGAGTTGCAGAGGAGGAGCGGATAAAGAAGGAGGAGGCAGACAAGAAGAAGAAGGAGGAGCAGGAGAAGAAAAAGATGGAAAACGAGCAGAAGAAGAAGGAGGAAGAGGAGAAAAGGAAAGAAGAAGAGAAGAAGATAAAGGTGCCTTTAAAGACAAAGTTAATTGCAGCTTACTGGTCCTCTGTGGACTTTGTGCTGAAACCGCTGGAGGACAGAATGGACTCTGTGCTGGGACAAACCATCGATCCTTTCACTGATCGCCGCTACATTGCCTGGTTGAGTGTGGTGACTCTGGCTTTTAATTACAACACCTGGTTTGTCACCGCCCGGCTGTGTTTTCCGTATCACACTGAGGCCGCCATCCCGTACTGGTTCGCTGTGGACGTCGTGGCTGACCTCATCTATGCCACAGACGCCATCTTGTTTCAGCCTCGCAAACAGTTTGTCAAAGGAGGCGACATTATAGTGAGTATGGACTTCCAACTGTCATGGAGGACAAATTATATACTGTAAAGCTTGGTTACGTTTTATTCTTTTCTTTTAGAAAGACCGTTCCATGACAAAGAAGCACTACAGAGACTCTGAGCGATGCCTGGTATTGTTCATGGAGTTCAGTAATATATGACCTGAAATCTGACACCACTTACCTTACACATTTGTCTCAACAGGCAGACGTGGTGTCCGTTCTGCCGTTTGACTTGTTGTACACACAGTTTGGATTCAAATCTGTTTTCAGAGCCAATAGAATACTGAAGGTGAAGTCACTGATAATCGAACACTCCCTAATTGCATCAGTTACGCAGCACTGGAACTGCTCTTTCAGGTTTCACATACGTCTTTTATTCTGCAGGTGGACACGTTCTTTGAGTTCAGTGATCGCCTGGAAAGCATCATGGCCAAGGCTTACATCTGGAGGTACATCTAACTATGAATGTCATCTCTGTGCATATGCACACTCATTTTGATTTTTCTGTCATGAACAGGCACTCAAACAGAATGTCAAACTAAAGCCTTAGTCACAACTGCCCTAAAGACTAGATACAGGCGACAAAAGAGCAAACATGAATTGTAGGGGTCATCAATGCTTCACGCTTCACTCAGTTCATGCACATTTTTTTCTATGGGCATAGTGAACTTTTATAAAATGTTCAAGGGTCAAGCAGGGTCAAGCAGACGTTTGTGTGTCGTAAAGATTTCTCATATTTATCACTGTTAGTGCTGTTCAAGTGATTAGTGTGCACTGTTTGTGTCTCTTGCGTTGCTTGGGGAGTCCATCTCACAACCGACCATTAGTTTACAGTGACTCCATTGTGTCTCCGGTCCGTTCCCACTCCCCCCCAGCTCCCAGAGGAGTGGTTTGATTTGTCCTGTCACCCCCGTGTGGAGTAGTTCATCCCGCTCTCTTTGCTAAGTCTTTACTCACTAAGTCCTTGTTATGGTTTTGAACTGCCAATATGAAACTTGACGGTGATATCTGCTGTGTTAACGTCCATAATTGTGTGGGCACATCACCTCAAAAATACAATCAATTTTTATTGAGTTTTATTTAGACACCCGTACCTGTTTGCAAGCTTTTTATTACAACATTGACACGCGTACGGACTAGAAATAAAACTCCTGCGTAAAGCTTGCGGTGCAGAGAGCTGAATGTCAGACACAGACAGGACAGAGGCGATGTTAAGATTCAAATTAATTAATAAATGTTCTATTTGTTAGTGTCAACACAAGCCAACAGAGAACCCCCGCAGACAGGTTGGTGAAAAACAGCCTTGACTGTTACTGTTTGAAAAATTAAGTGTAGATTGTCTGGATGTCCTAGTAGCACTTCGGTATGACCTGCATACCTTGTGCATTCAGCATTCATGCACAGTACAGTCAGTAAGGAGCCAGTATGACACCTCCCCATCGACTAGAGTAGGAAATAAGGGCAACATACGACAGCATCACTCATACGTCATAAGCGTATGTAACTTACATTATCTTAACCATATATATATATATATATATATATATATATATATATATATATATATATATATATATATATCTGTTCCCAAAAGTACAAAAATGATGTTTTCTAATTTGTGATCTTTATAAATCTAATGGAATGTTGTAAAAGTACACTTCAGGCAATGTAATTTTTGCTCTAAAATGTAGAATAATGGAATAATGTTTGACTTTGAGTACATAAACTACCCAAAACAAAACCTTCAAAGTGTCAGTGATAGTTCTCATTTTCAAAGGAACTCATTTCCAAGATTTTCACCTTGAAAATGATTAAAAAAAGACAGAATTTCAGTTTACTTAAGTAATGTCTCGAAAAAAAAATACATCTAGTTTAAAACAATAGATCATAATAAAAAATAGAAATATGAAATATGATGAATATGAATTAAGGAACTTTACGAAAATCTTTTGATCAATTTTGTCTAAAATTGTAAAAGGTCTGTTTATTTAAAAAAAATCTGTTATAAACGCTGTTGTCAGTTTAGATGAAAGTACTGTGAGTTTCATTTTTATTTAAGTGTTGCTGTGTCTTCCTTTACCATCTTCTTGACATCTATCCACTTTAACTGGAGTCATCTAAACTTCGAGGATTGTAAAGTGTGAGGTGTCTAATTCCATGGGGAATTTGACTTTGTCTTGTACAGGGGCACGGTCTTTCATAGTGGAAAGAAAAATTATTCAAGTATGAAAATCAATTTTATCCTAAAAATTGATTGAACGTATAAATTTCAATAACAGCTCAGGAAGTAAATTCTCTTCTGAAGCGACCTAATCACTTCGAAAAAACAAGATGGACAACAACGATGAGATTTGCATGAAAATATAAACAATGATAAACAAGTTTAATTCAAGTGTGTGTCTGTGTATGAAGGTGTGTGAAAAGAAAATGATAAAGTTGAACTGTTGGTTTAGATAAATAAAGCTGGCTGTTATCATGACCACATCAAACTGCAACAGTTAGCAGAATGGGGCTGAGAGGGTCTCCTCAAAGAAAGTGCCTCGAAGCTTGACTTGGACTGGACCTTCCGACACCGAGGCCACTGGAGTCTCAAAAGGGATAGTTTGATCAGTTTTACAGCGAGGATGCATTTACCACAGACTTGGCTGTTTCTTTGATCCATCAAATTGTGTTCTCAAGTTCTATCTTGTGTTGTATGCATTTATTTCCTTATTCCTAAATGTAGAATTTTTATACTCTCAAAAATGAACATGTAAATGTAAACCATCATTTTTCTTTCATCTCAGAGTTATCCGCACCATTGGATATCTCCTCTTCATGCTTCACCTCAACGCCTGTTGCTACTATGTGGCCTCTGAGTACCAAGGCATCGGGGGGACAAAATGGGTTTATTCTGGCCTAGGTAGTGCGTAAGTACACATGTTCTTAGTTCAAGCATCTTTTTTGGAGTTTTGGGAATTGTGCAATGTGTTAAACCTTTGTACCAAATATTTCTACTGAAACCATGTGAGCAGAACACAGAATTAGGAGAATTCCTTTTGCCAAACTTGGAAAAACCAATGTCTACTAAAGTTAGACTGCTACCAAACTTTGTCACATCAAGGATCATCTGTCATTGTTAAAGTCAACGGAGCATGAGCTTAAAAGTCCTACATTTACTGTCTGTCATATGTTTCATGTGTGCTGGTGCTGCAGCTACCTCAGCTGCTTCTTCTATGCAGAGAAGTCCCTGCTGATGATTGCTGAGTTGCCTGTTCCAGACTCCATGTTTGGACAGATCTTTCAGATGATCAACTACCTTTTCGGGGCATTCTTTATGTCCACCATTCTTGCCCAGGTAGCTTCTTTCTTGTAGCAAAGTCTTATTCTTCTCAGGTGAATGAATTTTACTGCATTTACAAGCCACATTATAGGTAATTTTGAGGAAATCTAGGAATTCTGCAAAACACAAAAGGAATCATGCTTGCAATTACTGATTCAAACCCCCCCCAAGAGTGCTCCAATCTGTTCAAATGTTACTAGTGGCGGAACAAGGGTGTCGGCGTCTAGGGTAGCTTATGAAAACCACTAATGCATTCTCGCACTGTCCTCCTCCTTCTTCAGGTATCTACGTTGTTACTACTTTGCTGTGCGCAGTCTGATCAACATTGGGGGCCTTAATGAACCCCACACCGTCTTTGAGATTACCTTTCAGATGACTAACTTTTTCACGGGGGTCTTTGTGTTCTCAAGTTTGATTGGACAGGTAACACGGGAATAGACTGTAGAGTTAGTTGGAGACCCAACGTTCTTAGTCTGTTTGGATCTCGTATGTGTAGTAACTGTCCCTTAAAACAGCGTTCTTACGCTCATTTGACAAGGCCCTACATACTCTAGTGGTACGTTGTAGATTATTGGTTCCCTGTGGAGTCAGCAGTATCAGAAAACCCAGTAAAAACTAAAACTTGCTAACTAAGTCACACAAGGGAGATCTCCTGCTTATTGTAGTTTTTTTTTCACCATGCTGGCACAGATGAGAGATGTCATTGGTGCGGCTACAGCAGGACAGACCTACTTTAGAGCTTCTATGGACAACACCGTAGCCTACATGGTGACCAACCACATCCCCCCCTTGGTGCAGAACCGAGTCCGCACCTGGTACACGTACACATGGGATGCCCAGGGCATGCTGGGTCAGTCCACTAATCTGACAAAGTGTTTCACACCAAGATGGACATATCAAAGTTTGCGTATTAAGAAGTCCCCTTTTTAAGAACACAATGTTTTCTGTTCTACTTCAATGATTAGATGAGTCGGAGTTGCTGGATAAGATGCCTCTGGTCATGAGAACTGCCATCGCTGTGGACATTAACCTTGCAACATTTCAGAAGATTGACCTTTTCAAGGTGTGGGAATAAGAATAATAGCCTGTTGTCCTCATATTACAACAATGGCGATCAGTTCGTCAAATCTTTTTTTGTGTTTCTCCAGGGCTGTGACCAGCAGATGTTGGTGGACATGTTACTGCGGCTCAAGTCCATCATCTATCTACCTGGAGACTTTGTTGTGAAGAAGGTGAGTTAATGATCTTATCCTGGATTTAAATGATGGATTTGGGATTTTAAATGTAGGTACTGTCTACTGTCTAGACTCAAGATGATTAGCAAATCTTTGCTTGAATGTTTTATGTTTATGCAGGGCGACATCGGTAAAGAAATGTATATTATCAAAAGTGGAGCGGTGCAGGTGGTTGGCGGACCTGACAACAGCATTGTGTTTGTCACTCTAAAAGCTGGATGTGTGTTCGGAGAAATCAGGTAAAACAAATTATTGATATGCGATAAGTGTTTACATTATTTGCTTATTTATGATGTTGTAAATGAGAGCTTCTCTTTCAGAATTACTGAAATATACACATGTTGATTTTAGTCTGTTGCAGTCTTCCAAAGATGGAGGAAACAGGAGGACGGCTAACGTCAAAGCTTATGGTTTTGCTAACCTTTTTGTCCTGGAGAAGAAAGACTTGTTTGACATTCTTGTCCATTACCCAGAGTCCCAGAAGGTGTTAGCCAGGAAGGGCCGGTGAGTACAGGACTCAAGACAACATTATTTTTGAACTCATGTCATTAAGGTGCTGGCATTTGGGTTGTATAATATCTTTACCATAAAAAAAAGAATTATGCTACAATGTTAAACTGCCCAAATCCTACTACACATGACATAGACAAAGCTTGTGGTTTTGCTAACCTTTTTTTTGCTGGAAAGGAAAGAACAGAACCATACTCACCTCACTCATAACACCCCCCCATGGGCCCTTCCAGTTCCAACCCCAACACAGCACAGAAACAGCTCCCATAAAAATAACCAATGACTTAGGCCAAACTTTGTTCATCCCGCTTGAAACCCTCTACTCCCAGCCCTCCCCTGCACTTCAGGTGTGCCCCAGGGCTCTGTCCTGAAGCCTCTTGTCTTCATCACCCATATCCTTGAGTAATATTTTCCACAAATTCAACATTTAGTTCCATTGCTTTACTGATGACACCTAGCTCCATCTGTCCAGTAAACCCAATTCGACGAGTCCACTCTTCTCCCTCTCCAACCGCCTTTGTGCCACTAAATTGGTTCAACTGTAACTTCATAAAACCAAACTCTAGACCCTTGTGCCTTGTGGCACATATAAAAATGGACAACATTGGTGGGACCCTTCTACTGATAAAAGTCAAACTCACAAAAAAAACAGTAATTGAACTGATGTTCAATTATTTAAAAAAAAATATTCAAACAGGCCCACCCAAAAATGATGGTACTTTTAGGAAACATTTTGAACATGTGGATTGAAAAATAAAGCACAGTGAGATCAAAATACTGCTCCTGTGAAACATGGAGGGGACTTGGTCAGGATCTGGGTCTGCTTCCATGGCACTACGTGTGTTGAATCTGTGTAGGGTTTGACAAAATCCTAAAACTATCAAGGCCTTTTGGGGCATTTTACCAAGTATCAGTAAACTCAAGCATGACCCAAACACACAGCTGAAACTCCCAAAAATGGTTTAGACAGTGGGTTCTTCTGAAGTGGCTTTCCATGAGCGCTGACTTAATTACCATCTAACATCTGCAAAAGCGGTGGAAATTTGCCCATTTTTTCCGGCCAACCCAGGTCCTCAAGAGCCACAACCCTGCCTATTTCCAGTAACCAAAATTTGCAGCTGCTTAGTCAACTCAACAGTAGTCAACTGATTCAGGACGTCAGCATCAAGCAGTGCAGGGTGAGCTGGAAAACAGGCAGGGTTGAGGCCCTTGAGGACCAAGGTTGGCCAGCCCTGATGTAGACTATAGCAAAGACTTGCATCTTGCATCAGTGTTAGCTATATAATCACAGAAATATTGCATTATGCAATCTCTCCTGTTAAATTTGTTAAAAACATTATTCATTTTTTTATGCAAATGTCTTTTTTGCGTAGTAAACTAATGAAAGCCAAAGGACCAGCAGCTGCCAAAGCAGAAGAAGACAAGAAGAAAGGCCTGGCGCTGTTTGGACAAAAACCCCAAACTCCTAAATTTCTGCGAGCTTTCGGAGGAGCCATTAACAAGACCCTGATCGATAAAGTCAAGGTAGGATTTATTAAAACTCATTTTCTGTCATCTAGGAGTCAGATGTGGTCCTTATAAACCATTTGATTCCTTTTCTTTTTGTCTTTCCTTCTTCACAGGCTTCTGCTCAAAATCAAAACTGAGAACTTGGTTTGATTTAATTAACTCCTTTTTGGGAGTAAAGCTTGTGTTTTTTTTTTTTACTAACTGTGTGTTTTGTTACTATTTAACCCTATATATTTAACCCTTTCATATTATATTTGATTCATACATTTTTGTGTTCTTTATCTCATTAGCATGATCCAAACTTTTCTTAAATAATTCATTATTTATAAATTAGTCCATGTTTTCTGCTCTGTAGTGCTTCATCATTCCACTAGAGGCAGTAGAAAGGAATCTCCTACTCATTTCTAATTGGTTGCTTTCATGAAATCTCAAAACCACTTTTGGCTGGAAAAGTTTTGCTAATTTTCCAAACTTTATGGCAAGAATAACTCATCTATTGTTGTTCTGTTTTTTTAATGACTGCTTTCTGTATTTAAAAAATGCTCAATTTGTTAATATTTAATTCTTTTCAATACAATTATATCATGTTAAAAATGTGTGGATCAAACCTTTTTTTCCTGAACACCAACATTGTTGTGAGCAATGCGAGCACCCAACATTTCATAATTGAGGCTATCTATATTAACAGCAAACTATCCATTCTGAATAATAAATTGCAGTTGCTCTGATACAATATGCCGAATAAATGTTTCTTTTTCTGCAGTTTATCTGCTGTAAAATAATAATAACTTGAACGAATTGCAGCTCACTTTTACTTAAAGGGTGTTTTTTTGAACTCCCCATGTGTCTAATCCTGTAAGCCACAGTGAAACACTCTAAAGGCAGATTTACTAATTGATTTCTTTGTGAGATTACACCCAGGAGGATCTGTGGAAGCCTGACTACAGCCAGACTGTTCTGTGCACAAATTCTACCTAAGCAGCTGTGAAATGTGTTATACTGTGATTGAGAATCTTTTCAAATAAATGTTCTGATCCTTAAACAAACAAAACTGGAATTCTATGATTTTTTTTAAGTGATAGATGTGTGCACAATTTGTGATTACCCAGGTTTTCTCATTGTCCAGCACCCTTTTTTCCAGGTATGACTGATCCATGTTAACTAACGCAGACTGTACAAAATGCCTTCTCTGCGTGGCAGAGAGACAAGAGAAAGGGGAAAAAGGGGAGTGTCCAGAGGGACTTACTGTTTCTACGAAATGAAAAAAAGCCTCAGTGTGTTCAGGTGTTAGAATAGGATCCAAAGGGTTCCTGTAAGATACAGGAGCAGAGTTGGATGGACCGACCTGTCTGCTGGAGCCCACACAGGACACCACCATGTTCAGCAGGTTGAAAAAGTGGATTGGGGCTCCTGAGCCTCCATCTGCTCAAGCTGCACAGTCTAACCCAGCTCCTGCCAAGGTAAGACCGGATCGAACTTTACTACTTTTATTAATTTAGAAAAGAAACTCAAAAATCTATTGATCAAGCCTAGACTGTAACACAATTTTAAGGATAAATTGTTTTACCCTTGCAAGGCAGAACATTTTCCTTTCACATCATAGTATCTCATGTAGTAATCTTGTGCTAAATTAAAAACAAAACATGTTTTTAATCTAAACTAAACTCAACTAATTTTGTGGTGTTCTCATAAATTACACTCAAAAACCTGTCAGAAATGTTTGTTCAAAAGGTTTTTGCTTTAAGAGTGTAGCTCATGTTCAGATACGATGATTAGAATTTCATGACCCAAGAACATTTTTTTTTTTTTTTATGTGGTCTGGAAAAATTTCAGATTTAACGGTGCAAGCAGAGGAATTCCGAATGTGTCCTCTGTGCCGTTTGTGTGCAGGAGAAGCTGCCTGAAAAGAAGGATGAACAAGCAGACGAGAAAAAGGAGGAACTTGAGAAGAAAGACGAAAAAAAGGAGGATGAAAAGGAAAAAGACACAATAAAGGAAGCAAAACAGGAGGAAGAAAACGGAAAAAAAGAACCTAAAACAGGTGAAATGCTTGTTCATGTTGCTTAGATAATACGCAACATCAGAAAAGGTTTCAAACCTACTTTTGTATTCTCCTTCTTTCCATGGCCTAAAACAAAGCTTTTTTCACAATTAAGGTTTTAAAATAGCAAAATGTTTACACATTTTATGTACTGCAGTTAACAAAAATGTTTTACATTTTGTAAAGTTGACATAAGTAGAGAATATGAAGATTGATTTTTTTTTTTTGTTTTTTACTCTAAAAAAGTACATTTTCGTGCAACATTTATTTGAAGGAGTCCTTACTTTCTAACATATGGTGACAGCAGGTTTAAGCCAATTAATGAAATGTCGAGGCGGTAATATTAGCTCACTGTTGAGTATCTGAGTGCAACCTAATTGTGTTGCCATATTAACTGTTACTTATGTGAAATTGATGTGGTCAGATGCAGCTAGATGAACTGGTGCTCTTCTTTCTGCAAAATGTTGGCCATTCCCCACATTTTATTTTTAGCTGTTTTTTCTTACATGTTTTTAGTTTTTTTGCTGTAATTATCTTAATTATGGGTTGACAATGAGATACAACAGCATTTGCACCAAAAAAAAGGTCCTGAATGGATTTGGGCTTCTCCTATCAGCTAGATCTACAACAAAAAAGGAAGCATATTCCAACCCAACAAAGCTGAGGGACTTGCTTGTAGCTTCACGAAGATTTACATTTGAATCAGGTAGGAACCAAGTATTCTAAAATTAGTGATTAATACACATCTATATGTGTTTGAACTTCAACAAAAATATCCATTGTTCGCATAAACACTGTGACTGATTGGAGGTCTTAGGTGTGTATTTAGACTGGAAAGAACGCTTGTTCCGGACCCAGTCCACTTAGTTTGGTCCGTATCAGTTCTGAACCCAAATTGCATTGAATTTCTACATTCTGACTGTGTTTAGATCACGTGACCACTGGCTACGGTGGCCGTTTTGGTCCAGTTTTTCCGTTCCAAGGAGGGATTATATTCTGATAGAGGAATCTAATAGCGAACTGAAGCTCAGTACGATTGGAAACGAACTGAGACCACGTCCAAAGATGGGTCAGAAAGTGGACCCTGGTCCTGGAACCACTTGTTCTTGGTAATCATGGAAAACAAACTCTAGTTCACTTTAAGCAGACCAATGTTTCCAGTCTGAATACAGCAGAGTGTCAAACTCACTGAACCACATTTCCCTAAAAGGACATTCCAGATAAATTCACTTTATAAGTTTTGTTTGCGTGATCCAACAGAGCTGGAACCTGTACTTTTTTTCCCCCTTAAATGCACAAAAATAACCTAATGTCACTGCTGCAATATACTGTACATACCAGAAAGAACATCAGGGAGCTTTGCTTGTGCTTAGATCAGCAGGCAGTTCTTTTACAGATGAATAATGAAAATGATAGTGGAAAGCAACCTTCTAGACTTTGGAAGGCTCGCCTGCAGATCAATTCACATTAAATATGTAAATATTGATTAGCGTTTGACTACCCTCTGGTGTATGTACCATCTTCTTGTGGCATTTTTTTCTGATGATAGAGGACTTATAACAAGAAATGTAAACTTCTAAAATTGCATTTCTAAGCATTTATTCAAATCATTGTGAATCAGAATCAGAGGAAAAATTTCAGTTTGAAATGGAGCTTATTTGTGACATAGAAAACAGACTGGGCAGTCCACAAGCTCCCTGCTCTGAGCTCTCAGCAACGGGAGGGGAAGAGGGGCGGGGTTGTTGTATGCCCATAACTCGGATATAAACTTCTAGTGAACTACTGTCGCCCTGCAGAAGCTGTCCTAATCACACAGGTTTTCTGATTTTAGCTGAAAACAGTATTATCATATTTAAAAGATCACTGGGAACACTTTGAAAATGGATCAAAAGATGAGACTTTAATAAACTTATTGAGTTTGCTACTCTGTTATTTTTAGTTCTCTCTGTCAATTCTTCTGCTGCAGACTCTCCAGGTCCACCTGCTCCCGCTGCACCTGCGCCCGCTGCACCTGCGCCCGCTGCACCGGCGCCCGCTGCACCGGCGCCCGCTGCACCGGCGCCTGCTGCACCGGCGCCTGCTGCACCAACTGATGCTGCCAATCCAGAGGGTGGTGAAGGGTAGGAATGAACAGTACACTGAATGCAAGGCTTAGTGTGTTTATAGTATCCAAACTAAAGTGAGCTAAGTCCACTTCTAAAACTAAACTTTCTGCAGTGTTTAATTTTCTATGATACAAATTTGAATTGACATTTCAATTATTACCATACATTTTATTTAAAACATGGTTTTTAATTCACTTTGGTTTTATAGTGAAACTGCCCCTCAAAGCATGAAAAAACATGAATGCACAGGAATGTCATGAGAACTTCTCATGAGAATCAGATTGTTATGATCAATTCTGGGGACTGAAATGCAGGTGTGGAGCGGTCGCAGAGATAAACATGTAACTACAGGTTAGGCCTTGATGTTAGCTCAGTCAAAAATGGGAAATCTCTTTAAGTCACATCTGGAAAGAAGAAGGGGAGACTAGCAGCTCTGGGGTTAATACGTAAATAAACTTCATGATAAACTCAAACAAGACCAGATAAAGAACTTGAGAAAGGCATATAGGCGAGGGTGGCATCACACCATAATGTGTCAAATGCAGATCCTGAGGAAACTCGGTAAACTGAATTCCATCACTGCAATTGGCATTCCACAGGTCTCAGGCATAAAGAGCTTCCTTTGTCGTCCACTTGTAGCGTGACAAAGAGCATCTACTGGTAAAATCAATGCCTGGTTAAGAAACTGAACCAATTTAATCTCATCACCACAAAAAAAGACTGTAAAATAAAAGATAAGGGTTGCGACCAGAACTGCCAAAATCAGGTTCTGCTTATTTTTACCCATCGTTGCCTTTCTTGCTGCTAATTCCTCGTTCAGGAGTGTTACGTCCAATTTAAAATGGAATCACCCGATCAAGCAACAATAAGAGCAGGCAGTCCAGGGCAGAAGTGCAACACGAAACATCAAAGTTGGAGGGCCTTAAAAATATCATAGGATGTTCCAAAGTACCATCTCCGTGGTGTAACCCACATCCAAGCAGGAAAAAGTGTTCTTATAGACAGGCCAAATGAAAAGTGAGCCAAAAACCTTCAAGCTCAGAAAGTAGAAGTCAAGCAGTCGGAGCAGCTGATAAACCACCTTTTTACATAAATAAGAGTGACAAGTCAATAAACAAGGGCTAAAATATTTCCAACTTGAAGGTTCAGAAAGACAGACTCAACAACCAACACAAGCAGAGATCAGCAGCTATATATATAAAAACACAGCTAAGAATAGCTTTCATTTCCTAAAACTCAGTCTATTTCAGTGACTCCTAATCCAGTCGGAGAGCATCTGAATTTGGCAGCCATCTGCTGCAGATGCTGAAATCTGCCTGTGAACACTGGATTCTCTGCACCCCTCTGCCCCGCGTATCCTCACCATAAGTCGTGTCTGTAGACCCTGCAGAAACAGCAGCTGTGGTCACTGTGTGACCTCCAGCATGTGACTTCTAAAGCGGCAAAGAAGCTTAGGGGCTTACTGGTGTTTGTGGCTGAGAAAGATCAGGGATTCACATGCAAGCTGCACTGGATTGGAAAGAATTCATATATCCCTGTCTAAAGTACATCAAAAACAGGGGCTGCGTCCATCCAACACGTTTTGTGTGTTTTCCTTCACTGACATCTAAAACTATCTTGTTTTTCAGTGGGGAGGAACCTCCGCCTCCACCTGTTGTCTATTTCCGCTACACAGATGACATGCTCAGGGGTGTGATCAAAGCGCTAAGAGAACGAAAAGAGATCCTCAAAGAGAAAGTTATAGATCCTTATGCTACATCTCCAGAAATCACCCCACCTGTCAGTAAGTTTGAATGTATAGCTTCACCATCAGTTATGTTAGAAAAGCTGTGAGCGCAGCACGCTATGACCTTAACTTGTTCTCTTCTTTTTAGCTCCGGTTCTTAAAAAAGAGGACTACATCCGAATTCAGGAAGAGCGACGGATAGCAAAAGAAGAGGACGACAGAAGGAAAGCAGAGGAGGCAGCTAAAAAGGCGGAGGAGAAGAAGAAGAAAGATGAGGAGAAACGGTTGGAGGCTGAGAAGAAAGCAGAGGAGGAGAGGCTGGCAGAGGAAGCCCGAAAGAAGGCCCAAATCCTTCCAGACATCAGCTGCTCCTGCTTTGACGTCCTCTTCCATCCCGTGGAGAGTATGATGGATTCCATCTTAGGAACCACCATTGATCCGTTCACAGGTAGAAGATCCCTGACGGCAAACTCTCACTTCTAACTCCCAAGTCCAACTCTGAACGCTACAAAACCTTTCCTTCTGTTAGATCGTCGCTACATCTCCTGGCTGAGTGTGGTGGCCTTAGCCTACAACTACAATGTGTGGTTCTGCACCGCCCGGCTGGCTTTTCCCTACCACAACGAAACTGCTAACAAATACTGGATAACCTGTGACATCATTTCTGACATGGTGAATGTCATCGACATCATCGTTTGGCAGCCTCGACTCCAGTTTGTCAAAGCTGGAGACATCATTGTGAGGACATTTTTTTTAAAACCAACATGTAATTCATATTTCTAATAATATTAAGGAAATATTCATACATTTTTTTAATTCTGTTTGCAGAAAGACAGAGCTTTGACTAAAGTGCATTATCGGAAATCATACCGATTTAAGGTGAGAGCAAAATACATGTACATAAAGCGTTTGAAATCACAAATAACAATTTAGTATAAAACTTCAAGGAAACATT
This sequence comes from Oryzias curvinotus, assembly GCA_023969325.1. NCBI lineage: Eukaryota > Metazoa > Chordata > Actinopteri > Beloniformes > Adrianichthyidae > Oryzias > Oryzias curvinotus. The sequence goes on from CM043711.1 coordinate 11,179,085, forward strand.
TTTATTTACAATTTACAAGGTACACCTGTCCAACTGCTCATTGACACAAATCTGTAATCAGTCAATCACATGGCAGTGCATTTAGACATAAAGATGGTCAAGACAACTGCTGCAGTTCAAATCTAGCATCAGAATGGAGAAGAATTGGCGTTTAAGTGACTTTGAATGTAGCATGGTTGATGGTGCTGGTCTGAGGATTTCGGAAAAGGTCACAACGCCACAGCCTACCTGAGCATTGCTGCTGACCTTGTTAACCATTTTATGACCACAGTGTAACCATCTTCTGATGGCTACTTCCAGCAGGATAAGGTGTCATGTCATAAAGCTGGAATCATCTCAGACTGGTTTCTTGAAAATGACAATGAGTTCACTGGACTCAAATGGCCTCCACAGTCACCAGATCAACGGATCACCTTGGAGATGAACGGGAGATTGGCATCATGGATGTGCAGCCGACAAACCTGCAGGAACTAAATGATGCTATACTGTCAATATGGACCAAACTCTCTAAGGAATGTTTCCACTACCTTGTTTAATCTATGCCACCAAGAATTAAGGCAGTTCTGAATACAGAAGAGGGTCCACACCAGAACTAGCAAGATGTATTTAATTAAAAGGCCACTAAGTGTAGATTTTCTATGAATGTGACAACTATGTTTTGTGTAAACTACTGTATACTATTTAGTTCTCTCAAGTTTTCCTGATCTTAGTCATGATTGAAGATAATATTTACCGTCTGATTATGTTGCAGAAAGAAAGTGATTGTCTTATTCTGTCTTTACAGACTGACATAATCAGCATCCTTCCACTAGACCTCATTAGTCTGCAGTTTGGCTTCTCCTCCATATACAGATTCAACCGCTTCATCAGGGTTAGTAGACAGCCACAAAAAGCATTTTTTCCTAGTAGTTAGTAACATTTTATTATTCAACGTCTCTTGTTGTCTTAGATTGAGTCCTTCTTTGAGTTCAGTGATCGGCTAGAGAGCATCATGGCCAAAGCGTACATTTGGAGGTGAGTGTGTGAGAAACAAGCAAATGAAAAAAAAACTGCTATGCTTTTGTTTCATTCACTCCTGTCATTCTATGTGCGTTCCAGAGTGGCCCGCACCACAGGATACCTGCTCTACGTGCTCCATCTCAACGCCTGTGCGTTCTATGTTGCCTCCGTGCATCAGGGTCTTGCATCCACCACGTGGGTCTATGATGGAAACGGTACAGCGTATGTACTCTTTACCTTTTGACTTACAAACTCTACAAAACTGAGACAAACCTGGGAAGAGCCGCTCTCCATGGTGCTGAAAGTCAACCGGAGTGTTTCAAGTTCAGACTTGTTTGAGTTTATTGATTACCTTGATAATGCATTCTCTCAGAATCTTTAAAGTGACAGAAAAATCTGTTTTGGATTATTGGATTTTATTTTACTACTTCTTTCTTAGCTAAATGATGCAGCAGTTGCTTAGCAAACAGGGAGCTGTTTGAAACAGAACTATCCAGGTTGGAAGTCAACTTTCGGTTTTCTGGTGATTTTCTGCCTTTGTCATTAGCTTTAAAGCATTCCATAAACTCTAACAGCACCAAAGACTTTGGTGTTTACTGCAAAGTCTTGTATAATATTTTTTCTAACTTAAATATAAAATAATACGCATGCAATGTGTTTTTCTGTCTGCAGATACCTGCGTTGTTACTACTTCGCAGTTCGCAGTCTCATAAACATCGGAGGCCTTCCAGAACCTGTGACCGTTTTCGAGATCATCTTCCAGATGGCCAACTTTTTTATTGGCGTCTTCGTCTTCTCTAGTTTGATCGGGCAGGTAAAGAAATTGAAGTTTTCTCTTAATTTAGGCACACTTTCTCTTACCTATCATTTCTCCTTTTGGCCTCATTTCCACTTGTTAAAGATGAGAGATGTGATAGGAGCAGCCACAGCTGGTCAGACGTACTTCAGAGCGTCGATGGACGGTTGCGTCGCCTATATGAACACTTACACGATCCCCAAGTTGGTCCAGAACAGGGTCAGAACCTGGTACAACTATACCTGGGCTGCTCAGGGTATGCTAGGTGAGAAATTGACTCTTCTTTATCAAGCTTACAAGAAATGAAAGAACTGGCATCCAGTAGGTTAAAAAAACATCCAATATTAAAGACTTTGAGGTGCTCGGGAAGTCTGAAGTAAATGAATCAATAGTTCGAAAATCCTGTTTTGATCTTTTCAGATGAGTCTGAGCTGCTGGACAAGATGCCTTTGGTGATGAAAACCGCCATCGCTGTGGACATTAACATGGCCACCTTCCAAAAGATCGCACTGTTTCAGGTGAAGCGGAGTTTTCCAACTCTTAGTTTCGATTCACTTCAATAGTGAACCCAGGTCTGCTGAAGGAAAAGAAGTGTGTGCTAATGTGACTCTAGTGGTGGTGTCTGGCTTTCATATAAAGCATTAAAAACATTTGAAATAAAATTTAAAACATAATAGCCAAAGGAATTAATCCTGTCCTACATGTATGGGGGTGAAAGCTCTAATAAATACTTTGACTCTTACCTGTTTTTTTGACTGTTAAAACATGTAAATGCTTCACTAAGTACTCTCATATTCAAGTTTATCAGTAGACTAAACGGGTCAGAAAACACTCTATATTACATTTAGTGCCATACACTTTCAGTCAGAAATGTGGAAAAACATTAAGTGTTTCATGCAGCGACATGATTCAGCGATAGGATTCAGTGATTATTTACTAAAATGTAGCTTGACAGCAAAACACTGATATCTTTTCAAAAATCCTGGTATCACCCTTAACCCTGCTGAACCCACTAAATACTGTCTGCTTCAGGGCTGTGACCAGCAGATGTTGGTGGACATGTTACTACGACTCAAGTCCATCATCTATCTGCCTGGAGACTTTGTTGTGAAGAAGGCGAGTGATGCTCCTCAGCATTAGGAACAACTGAGTTTCTAAGGAGTGTAACACTGACGTCTGTGCTGCAGGGCGACATCGGTAAAGAGATGTACATCATCAAAAGTGGAGCGGTGCAGGTGGTGGGAGGGCCTGACAACAGCATTGTGTTTGTCACGCTGAAAGCTGGATGTGTTTTTGGAGAAATCAGGTTGGTCAGAATGTTCCAGACTACTCCAAGTTTGCAAGTTGTCATTTTCACCATACACGCACATTGAGAAATGTCTTTGTATGGTTGGACAACCCTGGACCTGAAGCTACAGACAAATAGGGCATTTGACATGCGTTCATGAACGCGCTAAACACAGGTTCTTGGAGGTACATTTAGCCACCAGTGTTCACACTGGGGAAGCAGGGAGGGACTTTCTAGTGTTGACTAGTACATTTTGCTTGTTACAGACACAAACCTCATAATTAATTTCTCTTCCATGCTTAATTTTCCAACAGTTGGCACTCCAATGACATCATCCATACATCACTACAAATCAGAGTTCCTGATTGGTCAAAGTTTGACCTGGTTTAAAGTTTAACAATCATTCAGGTTTTGTACACAGAAGCCGAAACCCTGACTTACATTGACTTTTTCTATGGAAGTGGTCCCTCGAAAAAGCGTAGCTTTCAAGATACCTTTACATGTGTTTGTGTTTGGTTGGAATTCTACGTCCCCAAGTCTTTCATTTATCGGAATAGAGCTGAAAAAGAAAAAGCCTGGAGATTTGCACCAAGCCTCTTAACTGTAGGTGCTTGACACAGAAAAAGGAGCCCCTCCCTCATGTTCCAGTGTGAACACAATGGCTAGACATAGATCCTGTGTTTTCAGTGCGTTCTTGAACGTGTCTCAAATGTGTACGTGGCTTAAAAGCAGCAACTCTACTTGCTTCCCAGCTCTCCTAATCCAGCTTGTTTCTAAGTAGCTTCTAAGCATCAAGCAGTCCAGCTAGAAAACAGGTAGTGTTGTGGTTCTTGCAGAGCGGTCCTGGTACGAACTGTTTGCATTAGATCCATTTCATGGAACTACATTTCTTTGAAATGCAGTGCATTTATGTTTTCCCTCCCCATAGTTTGCTCCAGTCAGCTAAAGATGGAGGAAACAGACGCACAGCCAACGTGAAAGCACACGGCTTCGCCAACCTCTTCGTTCTGGAGAAGAAAGACCTGTTTGACATTCTCGTCCATTACCCAGAGTCTCAGAAAGTTCTGGCCAGGAAGGGAAGGTGACAGACTTTTAGACGCCTATGAACACTTAAGGCTCATTTTTTTTTTTTTTTTCATTCTGATCCTGTATTTGTACTTCTTCTTCCTCTTCAAAGACAACTGATGAAATCCAAAGCTCCAGCAGGAGCTAAAACCAAAGAGGAGAAGCAGAAAGGGCTGGCGCTGTTTGGACAGAAGCCACCGACGCCGAAGCTGCTCAAAGCCTTCGGCAACTTCCGCAAAGGAGGGATCCTGGATAAACTGAAGGTGAAGTTTTCTGCTTGGAGAAACTTAATTTTCTTTACAAGAAAATCTTCAAATTGATTTTTTTTGTCTTCTGTTCACAGAAAAATGCAGAGGAGCAGCAATAGGAAGCCGACCAAACTGTTAGTGTCGATGTGCAGCTTGTATGTCATCCATCTGTAAATAAAACTGATTAAAATTGTTATAAAAGCATATGGGCGGTCAGTTTTCTTCCACTTTGTTAAAAGAATAGACATTTTTGTGTGCGCTTTATGCTTTCTTACCAACTATGCTAGCTCTTATTTTAATATAAATTATTGAAAACTCTTTGAGTAAAATCCTAAAAACATATTATATAAGTGGAATCAATAGAAAATATTGTTGTTTTTGTTAAAAACAACATTTTTCTTAATTCTTCTTGATTTCAGTCTTTTACTCAGAATAAAACACTCCAGTCAAGGGTTTAGAGGCAACTGTTTTTATAATAATACCTGAGAAGCGTGCAAACTCTTAAATGACTAAAAAAGAAAGCAGATAAAGCTGTAAGGTTAGTACTTCTTAAAAAAGCACAGTAACATTTTTTTCATACTTTGATCTTCAAGACTCTGAACGACTCCCACATGACTACCACATGGAGCAGAAAAATAAAACACGCCAGGCTAAAAAGAGTCTAGAATTAAGGCGAGCGCACAAATATCTTCCTGCATTCATGCAAAAGCTGCAGCTGGACGTTTTATGACTTTAAATATCAGAGCAAACAGCCAAGAGGGATTACAGGCCGTTTTCACTAACAAACACTACTTTGACGGAACGCTTTCACATCCTGAGCCCGTTGCTTGCATGGATAGCAGGATCCACGGCCCGCCTCATCACATCTATTGCACTCTGTCTCTCCAGCTGGAGGCGTGGCTTCAAAGAAAGGAATTTTAGATTTCAGCTTTGGACTTTCCAGAAGAACATCTGTCTGTCTTCTCCCCCCGTGATCACGGTGTTGCCCAGCTCGTTCATCCACATGGCAGTGACGGCACCTGTGCAAACATTTACGTTAGTCAGATATCATCCACAAACACCACAGCGAATATCATGCAATAATACACAGAGATCTGTAACATCAATGCTGCTGTCCAGCTGTAGAATGCAACTGATTGTGCGATGCTCCCATCGCACAGATTCTCCCACAACTTTGGCCAAAACCTTTTGAACAAATTCTGTCGTGTTGCAATTTATCGTGAATTGTAGACTTTAAAAGATTCATGTGAATGATAACACTCAAAGTATGCCACAACACTTCCTATCGATCTCTCTGATCAATACTCTGCCTTTTGGCCAATTTGGGCATTCTGGGTAATGTAGTCCTATCACCAGTTCCACAAACACATACATCAGTATTATCACATTGTTTGATAGGTTACTAATCAAATGTGCGCCTACATCATGATATTAAAGGGCCTTAATCTTAATAAGGAAATATTAGTGATAAAAATCAAAGAGATAGATTTTGTTTTTCTGAAAATAAATGTCTTTTTTCGAATTACACTTTTAATTGAAATAAAAACAATAATAAAACCTCAAGCATGAATATAACCCTGATCATTTTTGTGTAAAATTTACTAATTAGAAAAATAACACCTGCTTTAAAGTTTGTACATCCCCCAACTGCTCTAATTTAAACATTACTATTGAAAATGATCATAACTTTTCCTCCTGGCTTTCAGTGCTCTAACAATCACAAAAATGCCCAAAAGACTGCAGGGTGTGGTCAGAAAAAATGAACAGTAACTGTTGTATTTCCGAATGAGATTAAAGGAAATCCACCTGAGTGGGCGGGGATCTTCGTGGTCACAGTGTTGCTTAGCAAGTCCCACAGAATGAGGTCACCGGACTGACCCCCACACAGCGCTGAGCTCCCGTCCCAGCAGAAGCACCTGCACACACAAACACGCTGCATCAGTCCAGAACAACGCTGGGGGTCCGGGTCCTGTGAAAGGCCGCCAGTTCGAAGAAAAGATTCAGGATTTCTGGCCTGCTGGAGGAACGATGCACCCTTCATACCTCTGCTCCTCCTCTGCCTTGACAGCAGAGATGACCATGCCCGTCTGCACATCTGTCACCTTCATGCAGGAGTCTGAGCCCACACTGAGGATGTGTCTGCTGTCTGAGGATGACACAGAAAAAGCTTTCCGTGTTAAATTGTCTCATTTTTATATTCAGCAGCTGCTAAAAATATTTTCAATATTCTGGATGTTTTCGTAGCAGTATCATGCTGATCGGAACTTTTTTTTTTAAATAAAAACATGGTTCGAGGAAATCAAGACCAGCTTTTAGTTTATTTACTTCTCATCCAAAATCGAGGACCCTGGATATTTCCCAGAAGTCTCTGCGGAAAACCAGTCTGCATTGATGCTCACTAGATTGGTGAATATAGACCACAATGCATTGCAATTTTTGCCAAAAAATGTATTTAAATGTATTTTTTTGATAAACCACCGTTTTTATCGTCAGAAGACAGATAATCGTCACAAAACATTCATTTTAATTAGATTTTAACTTAGTGAAATCGATGACGTCATATCCGCCATATCAGAACACGGTGCCGCACTATATAGTTTTTTTAGAAGTTAGGGTGGGAATTTGGACACAGCCTTAATGTTCAAAACATACCTGGGCTAAAAGCCAAGTGGTGGATGTTTCCATTGTGACACTGGACTTGCTGGAAAACCTGAAAGCTGCTCGTGTCCCAGATGGTGAGCGTCCCATCTTTGCAGCCAGACCCCAACAGAGTTCCCGCCGCATTCAAACCCACGGTGTTCACCTGGAATATTCACGGAGGGCAAGCCATAACAAACACTGTTGTAGTTTAAACTAGCCCATTTTCCACACTATAAGCTTTACATTTTCTGAAAAACAAACAAAAGGGATTTTGAGAGATACACGGCGGTCTGTACAAATGTTTGGTTGGTGTGGCTAATGTGTAGCGGTCTGGGACTGTGCACTTTGTACATGTTACTAGCTTGGTAGTTGTCGTAGTCACAGTAACGTTTATTTTAGCAGAATCCGCCTGTTTTTACTTCTGGCAACCAAGGTTGGGAGTAACAGGTATTGTGAATACGCTAATGTGGCTACCATGTCACAAACAAGTTCTAGAGTTACTGTGAACGCAGTTCATGAGTCTGACTGATGGATCTTTGTCTTTTGTTCATACATCTTACAGTTAATGCGTCTTAGTGCGCCTTCTATAGGACAAAAGTTGGAAAATAGACCAAAATAGTGCATGAAACCTGGTAGTTCAGAGGATGATTGCTAAAAACACACAAAAGCACGCCCCCCCCAGCTCACATACTACATGTTTTTATCTGAAAAGTCACTGAAATTCATAAAACTACAAGATGTTTGAACTCTTCACTGTGGCTCACCCCATCATCGTGCTCCAACTCAGCCAGCAAGTCAAAGCGAGATCTCTTCACACTTGAATCGTTGGAGTCGAGCTGCCAGACCTGCACAACGCAGATTTACGTGACTTCTAAATCACAGAGCGGAAGGAGGAGCGGGTCACTTCTCAGCTAAAGCTGATACCTTAACAGTCGAGTCCCAGGATGCTGTGTACAGTCTGTTCTCAAACCAGCACATCTCACTGACGGCGTCGTCGTGACCCATCAGCGTATCCTGCCGCCGCCCGTATGGGACCGAGTAGAAATATCTGCCGGTGAGAAAGCAGAGCATCACAATGGAAATCTGTCCTACCGGCCCCTATGGAGCACACAGAGTTCTACGTGCAAACTCACACGTTGTTATCCCACGAAGAACACGCCACAGTTTTACCATCCGCCAACACCAAACAGGATGACAATGGCTAGAAAAACAGAGACGTGCTTAGATTTATGGTTGGAATTCAATATAACACAAGGATACTGAACACAACAGTACCATGTTGGAGAAGGACATGCTCCTCTGGAAGTCCTTCATCTCTTTGGAGAACATTTTAAGTGTTGAGTCTGTAAAAAATAATGTTTAAAAAGAGTTGTTAAAAAAACACTTGCAATCTCATTTTCTAAAAAAAAAAGCAGCTTAGACAGCATTGCAGCCATGCTGGCATAATGAGCCACAGCAAGTCTGACAAAGCCGTCATCTTTCTGTTACTCTGTTCAGATACTTTCGCAAACCTAGGGATGTGGAGAAGAGGGACGCTCCATCTCGAGTCACAGCGATGCCCGTCACAGCTCTGCACAGAAATATCAGGACATAAACCAAAAAGCAATGAGAAGCTGGTTTATAACCACTAGAAAAAGAGCCAAGCAGGAATTTGAAAGAAATCCTGTTTTAACCGTTTCGAAACTTTCACTTTAAAGACCTACTTCAATGAAAATTGTGTTTTTGGTGTAAGCTGCATTTTTTCTGATGACAGAGGACAAATGTTAAGAGAATGAGCTTAAAATTTGCATTTCCGAGTATTTCTTTATTCAAATAAATGTGAATCAGATGAAAAAAGGCCAATGGAAAAAGCTTCTAGGTGTGACCTGCAAAGGTGAGCCTCAAGCTTCCTGCTGTGCTCCATTCTGTTGCATCCACTTGTAGACAAATAGATCCACGTACGCCTTGGTTTTTCTCATCTGAGCTGATCTCCCCCCCAGCTCTTTCTCATGTTGTGGCTCCAGACTTACTCCTTATGCATCCTGCAGCTGGAGCTGGCCTTCAGACTCCCCATGTTTGCCCAGGCCAACTTCCTGCTCTCATCCGTCAGGTCTTCAAAGGAGGAGTCTTCACTCGGGGAGGCTGCAAACAAACAGAAGCACCTTATTTGAATCTGATGGATTGGATGCTTGTAGATCATTCTAATGTCGATAAGCTGCTGACGGTTTAATTTTGATATAAACAAAAGGCGCTTTTTTAAACTTTCAAATAGTTTTAGAGCAAACTTGAAGGTCTGAGAGGGTCGGAGCGACCTCGGCTGTTCAGCGTTACCTGGCGACAGCTCACTGACAGGCGAGGTGATGCTGGAGCTCCGCCTGCTGCTCTGAAACTTAGCCGTGATCCTCTGAGGGTGTGGGCTGGTGAACAGCTGTTTGGGCGTCTGTCCAAACTCCAGGATCTGTGTCAACATGGCGATTCTTTGATCGGTGTCCTCGATGCTTAACAGGTGAGCATTAAAGTTACTCAGCAGCTGGATGCGCAGAAAATGCTCAAATCGAGGGATTTTCCTCTCTACCTGTCGCAGTCGATGTTTCCTTCGTATGTGAGCGGGTGAAACACTGAAGAACAAAGAGATTCACTCAAAAACCGATTTACATGAGTCCAATATCAAAAATGTGTGCATTCTGTTTCACCGTTATGAGCAGCCTCAGCCTCGCTGCCTCGCTGTTTGAAGCCAAACACCAGGTCGATCCACTCGTGCAGGTGCTCCGACACAAATGGACTCTCCAGCGCCGCCTTGTGCTTTTCAAGGAAGTCACTGGCATCTGCGAGAATGAGGAGGACAGCTTTCAACTGATATTTCTTTGATAAATAATCTCTGCTTTAAGCTTTGATGAATTTTCCTTTTTCAAATTTTGTTTCCTCCACACTGTGATCAACCCTTCTGGTGGAACGCGGTCGCTTTGATCGGGGTATCCCATGGTGACATCCTCTGTGACCACGACTGGAGTGGACATTTCCTGCGCCAAACTAGGTCCACTTCTATTTGTACTTAGAGTTTTATTCATGAGTCATTTTAGGTTTCGTTTTGTTGGATGCAGGAGATCGGGACGCTGCGTTTCATCAAGTCTGTGAAGCACTTTGCGTTACTGTAGTATGAAAAGTGCTTTATAAATAAAGTTTGATTTGATTGAGAACTGTCATGCTTCGCGCATGAGAAAAAAGTAAAGAAAATAGTCAAATTCGAAAAAAAGTGACTTTACCTGAGGCCCAGGGTGGGAGGGAGACGTCGCCAACTAAACTTCCGTTCTGTCGCCTGCCTAAATCCAGATTTAGACGATTTTCCAGGAAACTGGAGTCACTTCCGTAAAACTCTGGAATCAGCTAGATGGAAGTGAAAAGAATCTGTTAAAGAAACTGTTTAAAAAAAAAAGATTTGAAGTTTGTTAAACTGCCTCCACAAATGGGTTATAAAAACAAGAAGAAGAAGAAAAAGCAAAAACAGGATTTCACCTCTTTGAAGTCTGTTGCTCCTTCTAAACAGTTCTTCCATGTTTCAGCGATGCTGCAGGGAACAATGTGAAGTCATGAGTTTGAGGAGAACAAGGCGGATTTCCTTTGCTCGGATGCGCTGCGTACCAGTTGAACATGCGGTCTGGATGGTCGTAGCGGCCGTTCTGGAGGCACAGCATGTGCTCTGGAGCTGAACAAGGACAATTCAAGTTCTCTTTATGAAATGATTTCAAGCTCTTGCATCATGGGAAGAAAACCTACCGACTCTGACCAGGTAGAAGAGGACGTAACCTGGAGACGAGTAATGGCTTCCATAGATGAAGCGAGGCTCCGGCATGCCGCTGTAGCGAGCCTAGGAAAGCATGAAACCAAAACATATTTGTACACATTTTTTTCTGCTTTTTATTATGGAAAACGTTCGGTCAGCATGTCTGTGTTACTCTCCTTACACTATAAATAAATAATAATAAATAATAATAAATTCAGACGATAAAATACATTACTTGCATGAACAAAGAGTAAAGAGGTTCACCTGAACTAAATATTTTGATTGTACCTTATTTTTATAAGCTAATCAGACATTTGGTTATTATAATTTTGTAAACAACAAACTTTACTTTTAATGGATTCATTGTGTCATGCATTGCATGTATAAATGCAACTATGTGTACTTTTGCTCAAGAGTATAATAATAATATAGTATGATAGCATCTTTTACACGTGCATGTGGATGTCTATGTATGGATATGCATCTTATACTTTTAATTTTCCAATCTAGTCACAATTAATCATATAAAGCTGGAAGTCTCTATGTATAGATGTATATCTCTTTTGTGTGTCGTCAGATTGCTCAAAATGAACCAATCCCAATCCACCTTTTTAATTGCTGAAAGGTGTCAAATTATTTCAATTCTTTCTGGGACTTTGTCTTTTAAAACATTTGTTGTTCACCTCATCAAAAATAAAAATAATTTAAAACACTAAAAAAAATGTTTCTCAGAGGACAAAATCTCTGCTTTGACTGCAAACGTGTTTCCGTCCCATTTCTGGAGAGTTTTGTATCATAAAATGATGGCTGGTAAAATCGTGTGGTACCGGCAGAGTGTGGCTTCAGTTTGGCCTAAAGAAGACGCTATTAACCCACATGCTTACATAAAAAGGTGGAAGAGGTTCTTGAATTTAGAAGCTTTTCCTCCGCGCGGGGAGGGGGTTCACATTACACCTGGGTGTCCGTTTCCCTGTGGGGTGGGTTTGGGTTTTTGCCCCTGGGTGCTGGGCCCCGCCCACATTCCAACTGTGGCCGAGCCTGGTCGGGCTATGTTGACAACACCCCTTGCGGGCCCCCCTTTTCTCCGGGGTGCCCCCCTCCTGGGCGGGGCCGGCTGTCCCCTGCCTTGCTCCTTCCTGGACCAACCGTAGGCCGGGTGGGTGGCTGCCTGGAGCGCAGAGCGGGTCTCCCTTGGGGGGTCCTGGCTCGTACCTGGGGTTGGGGCGGGGGGATGCCCAGATCTCCTGGGTGGTGATGGGGTGCTCGTCTGGGGCTGTGGGCACTCTTCTCGGGTAGGGCCCTGCGTTGGGCCCTCCTGGCGCGGTGGGGGGGCTGCTCTCCTGGTTGGGCTGGGGCGGCACTCTCTTTCCCCCCATGCCTCCCTGCTCTCTGGCTCTGGGGGCCTCGGCGTGGTCCTGCTGGCCCTGGCCTGGGTGGCGGATGTGGTCGCCCGGGGGGCGGTTGTTCTTTGCCTGCTGCTGTTTGGCGTTGGGGGGTTCTGGCTGCCGCTGCTGCTGCGACGGGGGTCTTGGTGTGGGGGTGGCTGGTCACCCTCCCTCCTTCTTTTCACATTCCATCATCCACTTAGAAGAACATAATCACTCACCTGAGCACAGGTGTTAGCTCACCTTTGCACTAATAGTTTGCATGATTGAATGAATGAAATATTTCACACTAGTTGGTTTGAAGGCATAAGTATGCGTGTGTGAACAATATCTGTATTGTGTTCATGTTGACATGTGGACATTTCTGCTGCTAGCAGGTGTGTTGATGGCATTTGAGTGTGTGTGTGGACAGGCCCCGCCCTTTGAGATTTGTAGTACACTTGAACCTCACCGTAATGATAAACATCCAGTAAAGTTGTTGCTCTAGGCTGCTTCATGGTTTATCCCCCCCTCTCCCTTTATCACCCTCCTACCCCCCCCCCACCCTCTCTAACATCCCTCTCTCTTCTTCCCTCCTTTCCTTTTCCGTCCGGTCCAACACCAAAGATTTTCAAATATGATGGAATTTAATAAAGTTTGGCCTCAATTACAAAAGGGGTTTATTCAGACATTCCTCTGGTTCGTCAGAAGATTAATAACCCCTGTTGTTAAAGTAAAATATGTCCAACACAAGAGGCCTTCAGCTCTCATCTGTTTGCCCAGCTGTTGGACAGGACAAGTTTAAAAAAAAAAGAAAAAAAAAATTGAAGCTTTCCTCAGCCTAAGACGCTCTGCACCGTCCACACCGGTGCGCCTGATGGCGTCGGCACAGAATGAAAGCACTCACCAGCAGCCGGTCCAGTCGCTCTTTGTTTAGGGCTCCCACGGGTTTACTCAGGTCCCTGAATGTGGCGGCGTTTGTCAAGTCTGGAGGAGAAGAGAATCAAAACACAGAGACTCTGATCTTTACGGAACAGTTTCCACTTTAGATCATTGCTCCAACCTTTTTCAGGCCACGGACCGCTTTAATATCAGACAATATGCTTTTTAGATTGGTCTGCATGGTGTGGAAGTGGACGTCCGATTTTTTTCTTTGAAGCCTCCAGCTTCTCTTAACTTTGGGGTAAAGTTTATCATCAGTCTCGGTTAAATATCTGCACATAGTTGAATCTTCTTCTGTACACTAGATTGCATATAGGAACCATTAGAATGTGATCTAGATTTCCCCTTGACCCACAACTTTAAAGTGGAGGCACACAAAAAAAAAAAAAAAATCAGATGCCAACTTCCATCTCATCCGACGTTTATGGTGCGACATATAGAAACAAAGAAAAACAAACAATGGTCACTAAAACTGGTATTTCCTGAATATGATAAATGTGAATCTCCCGTTTGAACAACTTTATTAGCAGCATCATTGTAACATTAGACAGCTAGCTGGTGAATGTTATGCAATCTTATTAAGGTTTGTGGGAACAATAAATCCATATTTGGAGTAAAGACTCCTGGTTTTTGTTTGTTACATGCAGATTTCTTTTATTTTGAAGTCAAAAACTTGTCTTCTGCTTCCACTATAGCGCTTTTCTGCAAAGAGAAACTTGAACTTCCCTAGCCTGGGGGTTTCAATTTAGACGTTGGAGGACCCCCCCCACACACCCCCACCCCCCCGTAACGTGACTGAGCGACTTGACATGCGTCAAGAATGACTTGGTTGTAGTGTAGGGAATCCAGTAGCTTTTCAAAATAAAACTTCCTTCAGAATCCGATTATAAGTAAAAACAGAAAACATATAGGTTATGTGTTTGTTTCTCTCTCCAGCCCGGTACCAACTGTCTAATGGATCGGTACCGGTCCGCGGCTAGCAGGTTAGGGGCCACTGCTTCAGACGACGAACTCTTTTACTACGTGAACCCACCTAGCTGTGAGCTGCCGTAATCGGCGATTACCCAGGGGAAGACGGGGTACTGGGAGAGGTCGTTGCAGCTGCGATCAGCCAGGTTGTTGAGGTGGAGGAGGTACTGGTAGTTACTAAGGTGACCGCGCTGCCACTGCAGCATGTAGCTCTCTGCAGTGTGCTCTGTAATGTGGTTCTCTGTGGAAAAACACAGCAAACGTTATCATTTATTGCAATGATCTGAATGTGGAATCAACTAAAGAGCCGTTTTTGTGTCTTCTTACCCAGGAAAGTTGCCATGTAGTAGTAGATTTCATCTCTGTCTGCGGTGTTGTAGAACTTCAGATAGATGTCCGAGCAGAGGTCGTTCTCTGTGCAGAAAACCTCCAGACCCTGAGAGAAATCACGCCACATCAGACTTTTAAGTTAACCAGGAATAAGCAGGCTTCAGGTCCTGCTCGGTCGGCGTCACTAACCAACGGTTTGAGTCCGTGTCGTCTCTTGTAGATTCTTCGTACTTGTTGCAGTTTGATTGGAATCACCTGCTCCTGCAAGAACATCAGGGATAGAGGGCCGTTTAGCTGCTGACAGAGCCGCGGGTGTCGGATTACAACTGCCGCTTCCTCTTGAACTGCGGCTCACCGGATATCCATTGAGAGGCTGGAAGTAGAGGTTTTCATCTGTGATGCAGACGTGGCCGGGATTGGATACCAGAGGCGTGACCATCTCCACCGTGCACTCCATGTGAGGCTTCTCTGCAACACTCTGAAAGCTTCCAAAAACAGCCACATCAACAGAGTGTTTGGATAACCAATTTCTAGCCAAAACAGTCGCTTAGGGAGTGTTTTGAAAGATCCACTCGGATGAAAATTGTGTTTTGTGTGTCTTTAACGTGTTCTTGTGGCATTTTTCTGACGATGAAGGACAAATAAAAAGAAAATTAAGCAGGAAACGCCTCTAGTGGAAGGATAATGAACTACAGGGTGGTTTTACACAATGGGTTTGGATCATGCTAATGAGAAAGGGGTCTCAGAAATGTGTGTAACACATATAGGGTGTCACGTATATTTACTATTACTTTTACTCTTAAAACATTTGTAATGCTTGTATCTATCACTTCTCTGTTTTGGATGACTTTGTAATGAATGAGTTGAAAAATAGATATCCATCTATCCATCCATCCTACATGTGTAGGTATTGGTGTCCTGCTGAAAGTCCTCCTCTTTTGTTTCCAATAGAAGAGACAGAACTCTCCTTTCTTTTGTCTTACATTTGTTCTAAAGAAAATTGTTTAACATCTTCATCTGAAATATGTAAATCTAAGGTATTTTCTGGTGACACCATGCATAAAACTCTTGAAAGTGAAAGAGGAATTCTGAACATACCAGTTCTTGTCAAACGAGGATCTTGCCAGACGTGACTGCAGATTAGCAGCAATCTAGAAAGAAATGTGTGTAAAAAGATGGATGTTGAGTCTTAAAAGAAATAATAGACTTTATTTTTTCCTATTTCACCCAACTCAAAAAAAAAAAAAAAAATCACGAGTAAACTTAAAAGGCTTATTACCATTGCAGTCTGATCTCCAAGTTTTTCCAAACAAGACGCCCTGTGCAGCTACCAAAAAATAAAGAAAACCAGCCTGAATTTATTCTGATTTCTGTTGGTTTAGATGCATAAATCAGCTTCTTACCTGCAGTAAAGTCTGAACAACATCCTCCGTTTTGCTCTGAACTTCCAACTGAAAGGTCATTTTCTTTGATCCCTACCAGAATATAGAAACAAGGAATTTTATTTTTACATGACAAGAATTAAATCTGTCAATTTTGCCTTTGAACATATTTGAACTATTCAGTGACTCAATTTAAAGTTTTGCTACTAATTTTATCTAGAAAATGTGTTTTTTTTACCCAAAGTTTGACTATTTAACAATGTTGCGTAAATATTGGTGATCTCGTGGGATCATTCGATAATTGTTCGGGGCAGGAAGGAGTTTACTTCGACAAACATAAACAGAAAAAAAAGAGCAAACCGACCAATAAAACAGTAAAGATGCGAGGAAAACCAGCACACTCACTCGTTCATTTCTGTAAGCTTCTATGACATTTACTTCCTTGATGAAAATAACCTTTAAAAAGGGGAGAACCAAAAGTGATCAATCTGAGCAGAACGATAAATCTCATGTTAATCACTGAATGGAATCAGGAGAGAAACCTGCTCGCATGAAACGCATACAGCTGCTGGGCGAGGCCTGGAAAAACAAGACAGAGAAAAACAGGGAATAGTTTAACAGACCAGATATCTGCAGTAAAATTAAATTAACACATGAAAAACAGGCTTTATACCAGCTCTGGTAAAAAAATTCAGCATCAACTAAATGCTAAACACACAAAATCTGAATGAATGCAAAGCAAAAACTGAAACGCAAACTGGGTTTGACCGTTTCATCCTCAGATCTCAGATGAAAACTCGTACTCATTAAAGGGGTTGGTTTCCCTCTCCACAAACTCTATGTTCGTGCAGTCTCGCAAAGGAATCTGAAACCCAAGAGAACAGATAACACTTACACACAACTCCATATGCGGGGTACAGTTGTACATAATTTAAAAAAAATAATAATAAAGGAACAAAATAGTAAATGAAAAATAAACCTTTAGAATTGGTTCCACAAAATCTTCTGGATCGAATATGATGGATCTGGAGCAAACCTTGAAGGATCCTCGGACTTTTCTGGAACAGAATGCGGCCCATCAGGTTACATCGTCACCATCATTTAGATGCATCGCCTTTCTAATGGTTAAACTTTATCAAAATGCAGAGATGCGTGAGAAGAGAAACAGTTTTTAAAGGAAGAATTCAATATCGATTACGATGCAGATTGATTGGTTTAGACTACTGTTATTCTTCTTCTTATTGGTATCTTTTTATCTATTTTTTAAGTCGTTTATTTATTATTTTATATGCTGCTTGCACTGTGGGGTGAGAGGAAAGCAGTTTCATCTGTGCTGTATGTCTTACGGATGCAGCAAATTTGACAATAAAGTTGACTTTGACTTGACTTGACTTTGACGCATAAGACTTTCATTTTTCTAACCTAAAAAAAACAATATTTTTTTAGTTTAGAATGAAAAAAATGTTGAACTGTCCTGAATTGAATCATGCATGATTCAATTGCCAAATCATACTTGTAACCTCTTCATGCCAGGGAAAAGATGTCTAAGTAACAAATCCAAATGTTTTCACAGCCTACAGGGAGTTCAGTGGCTGTGACAAACATACAATCTAAAGCAAACAAATTTGAATCGTTACGACATCATTTAAAGAGGTTAACACTTTGTCATTTGAAGAGCTTTATGTCGGCATCCTATGATTTAGAACGGTTGGTGTGTGAAAAGGGAACGCTGTTCTAGATCTAGAAGGTGAAGAGAAAGTTCCAGCAAAGGTCAAAGTGTGTGATAACAGCATAGACGTAAACCACATAGACGTGCTAAAGTTATCTAGAGGTCATTTTGACCACGTTATTTATTTATTTTTTTTTAAAGAGTGTTTCGATGCCAACAGTTGCCCTACATGCTAATTCCTTAGATATTTTGACTGTTTTACTATAAAGAATAACTGTGTTCATCTGAGTTTTTACTAACCTAATTTTATTTGCTTTGACCAAATCAAATTTTTGGAAATTCAGAATAATATTGTCACAATTTCTGAATATTTGTATTCAAAAATCCAACTGACTTGTCTTTTTTTGAACCACTTGTGACAACATGGTGCGCCGTGTGCTGCTCAAAGAAATATTCCTCCAAATCCAGCAACAGAAGGGAAAACCTGCAAGACAAAACCAAACGGGACAAATTACCACATTTCCACAAACAGTTTCAAGATGGGAATTTGTGAATAATGTTGAAAAACAAATATTAAAAACAGAAATTTAATTTTCTAATTTTCTAAACTTCCGAGTTAGAAATGTTATAAGCAAAACCACAGTAAAAAATATTTTTGAAAATGTTTTTCTTATCCATTCACTTCAAAAAGGCAAGACTTCACTTGAGGCCCACTCCCAATGAAAATGGAGCTTGTGGCTTGCCGTAGTGGCTTCTACATCACTGCTATAAGCTTTTCCAAACTTTTTTTCCCTCTTGATTTATAACGATTTGAATAATTTATTTTCTTTATATACATCTTCCATCACGAAAAATAATGCCAGAGGAACATAAAAACCCCAATGTTCCTTAGAGTGGGTCTGTGACGGCACTGTAAGGGTTAAAAGAGGGTGACTCAAGGTAACTGGAGAGGCTGCTTTTTGAAACCACAACTGGAAACTTTACCCCGCTTTGCTGATATAGCTGAATTATTTTGGCAAAATTCGTCTAAATGTTTCAAGTTCGCCTTTAACCTTCTTAAACCACCGTTGTCCTTGTGTAATTTGCTCAATAAATGAGCTTTAAACCTTATCAAAGCTTACGCTGACTTTAATAGGTGTCATTTGTGCGTTTGGTCGAAGCAGGCATCTCAGTCAAGCTCTCGTTAGGTGACGCAGCCATGACATTGACCCGCTGCTGTCTGTCTCTGCGCTGAGTGAGTAAACAGTGGAACACTGAACACAGGTACGAGCTGGCGAAAGGCGCAGCAACACAAACCTTTCTTTTGTTCGCTCTCTGGGCTTAAGAAATGCCATGGCTGCACCGCATCCTCCCGCGTAACTCCGCAACCGTCGCTCACCGATCCGCAGCTCCCGCTACACAGCCGCAGATTGAGCTCTGTAAACACGGAAGCTTGCCTGAGACCACGTGACAAGCCTCTCAGTCAACACCAATCAAGGAGAGAGGTATAAAGTAAAGAGGCTTTACTATGATGTGTTTTTATTGTTCGCTTGAATTCCCTTGAAAATATCTGTTTTCCTAGTTTGGTTTTTGTCATTTTTCTGACATAAATTTACTTCTTTGTGATACTTAACGTAATCCAAATGCAACTGTAAAGATACATTCTAGCACGATGCTAGAACGAAAAAGTTCGAAGAGATTTGAGCCTACATCTTCTTATTCATATAGATTAGTTTGAGGCGCACATGCATGGTGTAGCAATAGGAATTGCTTGTTTAGTTTTTGGGTTCCGACCGGAGAGTTTAGAGTGAAACACCGGAAGTAGAGTGTGGAATACCTGTAATGCCGAAGCAAGGAGTTTATTAAAACATCCCCTGGATAAGGGTAAAATAGACATTGTCTGCTGTGGAGTTTGTGCAGAGAAAGCGACATTAAACATGGTGGCAGCGGGGCTTCGAACGACACACCCGGTGCGTGAGTGAAGAAAAAGCGGAGCGGACCGTCCCGTTGAGCTAGGCTAAGATAGTTAGCCGCGGGGGTGCTAACGGCTTGAAGCAGCAGGACAGACACCGAAGAAAGGAGCACGGCAGAAAGTGTGAAAGATGGAAGGATTAAAACCACCTGCACAATGGAGTATGGACGCAGCAAACCTTCCGAAAGCATGGAAAACGTGGAAAGAAGAGTTTACACTCTACACGGAACTAGCTCTGCCAGACACAGAGGAAAAGGCAAGAGTGAAGCTGTTTTACTACCTCATCGGGGAACGTGGAAGAGAGCTCTGCGGAACGCTAATCGGAACTGAGTCAAGAGTAACAGTGAGTGGTCTGATGGCTAAAATAGATGAACACTGTAATCCCAAAGTTAATGAAACAGTTGAAAGATACAGATTTTTTGCACGCAATCAGGCTCTGGGAGAAAATATTGATAAATATGTCACAGACCTAAGAATGCTAGCAAGTACCTGCAACTTTGGACAATTAAGAGACTCATTGATCAGAGACAGAATTGTCTGTGGGACAAGCAGCTCCAGTTGGAGAGAACGGCTGCTCAGAGAAGAGAATCTCACATTAGACAAATGTCTGGATATATGCAGAGCAATGGAGATTTCAAGGGAATACAACAAAACTATAACTGGACAGACATTAGAAGAGTTACATGTAGTAAGACAAAAAGAGAGGAAGAGACAAGAGAAAGGGATTTCCTGCAGATATTGCGGAAGGACGCATGAAAGAATCAAATCAAAATGTCCAGCATATGGAAAAAAACTGTAAAAAGTGTGGCAGAGAAAATCATTTTGCCATAACATGCAGGAGTAAACCCTTCAGGAATGAAAACACTCAGAGAGAAAAAAGAAAAATGGTCCACACAGTGACAGAGCAAGATTCAGACTCAGGTGAGGACATACTGACAGTC
Source organism: Oryzias curvinotus (assembly GCA_023969325.1). Lineage (NCBI taxonomy): Eukaryota > Metazoa > Chordata > Actinopteri > Beloniformes > Adrianichthyidae > Oryzias > Oryzias curvinotus. Next base: position 11,199,429 of record CM043711.1, read on the forward strand.
ACAGCCATGACACAAACTGCAGAAGAAGTGAACCAGATCAAAGAAGGAGTCGGGAAAAAGAAGGAACAGCTTTTTGCAGGCATGATGATTGACAACAGCCTGGTACAGTTTCAGATCGACTGTGGTGCAACATGCAACGTCATTCCCATTAACCTGTTGAACCCAAACGTAAAAATGGAGCACACAGATAAGGTACTAGTGATGTACAACAAGTCGAAGTTGTGTCCATTAGGAAAATGTAAAGTCAAAATGGTTAATCCAAGAAACAATAAAAAATACAAAGTAGAGTTCCAAGTGGTAGGAGAGGACTGCAAAACACCTCTACTCGGAAGATCAGCGAGTGAAGCGATGAAGCTAATACAAGTCAAATATGACAACATCTACGCTTTGGACAGCTCAGTGACAAAAGCACCTGCAGAAGAAAATACCTGGTTGTTGGAGGAGATAAAAACAGAATTTCAAGATGTATTTACAGGAGATGGATGCTTAAAAGGTGAATACGAGCTAGAAATAGACCCAACTGTGCAGCCTGTTAAACTGCCGAAACGCAGAGTCCCTGTGTCAATGATGAAACCACTGAAGGAAGAACTGAAAAGTCTTGAAGACAGACGGATCATAACACCTGTCGACCACAGTACAGAATGGATCAGTGGTATGGTGACTGTGCAGAAACCGAATGGCAGACCCAGAATCTGTATTGACCCTAGGCCGCTTAACAAAGCGTTAAAGCGAAGTCATTTTCCGCTACCGACAATAGATGACATTCTACCAGATGTGTCAAAAGCTAAGGTCTTCACAGTATGTGACGTGAAACACGGATTTTGGCATGTAAAGCTCACGGAGGAGTCAAGTCAGCTCACAACATTCGCAACACCATTTGGTCGTTTTCGTTGGCTGAGGATGCCGATGGGGATCAGCCCAGCTCCAGAGGTTTTTCAGCGCAGACTGATGCAGGCATTGGAGAACCTACCTGGCACGTACGTCATCGCTGATGATATTTTGATCACAGGAAAAGGTGATACAACTGAGGAAGCAGAGAAAGATCATGACAGAAACCTGAGACTTTTTCTGGAAAGGTGCAGAGAGAAAAACATAAAACTGAATGCGGAGAAACTCAAACTCAGGAGAAGAGAAGTCCCATACATTGGACATCTGCTCACAGCCGATGGTCTGAGAGCTGATCCAGAAAAGGTGAGAGCAATCACAGAGATGCCAGCACCAACGGATATTAAAGGTGTGCAGAGACTGGTAGGAATGATCAACTATTTGGCAAAATTTTACAAACATTTATCAGATGACTGTGAGCCTCTTAGACAACTTACTCACAAAGACAGCCTGTGGGAATGGTCAGATGTGCAAGAAGATGCATTTAAAAGACTGAAAGAAAAAATAACACAAGTCCCAGTTTTAAAATATTACAGCTCAGAAGAGGAGTTGACACTGCAGTGTGATGCCAGTGAGACGGGGCTGGGTGCTGCTCTGACTCAAAAAGGTAAACCAGTGGCATTTGCAAGTCGTGCATTAACGCTCACAGAAAGAGGTTATGCACAAATTGAAAAAGAATGCTTAGCCATTGTGTTTGGCATGGAAAAATTCCACCAATACACATACGGTCGTCTTGTTAGAGTGCAGTCAGATCATAAGCCGCTCGAAAACATTTTCAAGAAACCACTGATGCAAGCGCCTAAGAGACTGCAAAGGATGTTATTGAGACTACAGAAATATGAGATAAACATAACCTATGTTCCAGGCCGGGACATGCTGCTAGCCGACACCTTGAGCAGAGCCTACCTACAAGAAAGCAACAACAAAAGTCAGACAGAGTTGGAGACAGAATGTGTCAACATGGTAGAGTATGCACCCATCTCAACGGAGAGCATGGAAAAAATACGCACAGGAACAAACACTGACCATAAACTACAAATTCTGATTGAAACAATACAAAAGGGATGGCCAAATAGTAAAAAGGAGGTACCAACAGAAATAACCCAATTCCAATCTATGCAGGACGAGCTGAGTACACAGGATGGACTGGTCTTCAGAGGAGAAAGAGTGGTGATTCCAGACGCGCTGCAGGCGGAAATAACCCAGCGGATCCACTCAACACATATCGGCACAGAGGGATGCCTCAGAAGAGCCAGAGACTGCATTTATTGGCACGGTATGAATGACCACATCAGAAAATATATTGCAAAATGTGATGTATGCCGACAAGTGGATGCTAAACAACAAAAAGAGACACTAAGACCACACGAGCCGACCGACAGACCATGGACCAAAGTTGGGACAGACTTATTCAACTTTGACGGTAGAGAGTACCTAATTACAGTGGATTACTATTCCAACTTCTGGGAAATTGACCACCTACCAGATACTAAGTCAAGTACTGTGATTAGGAAACTGAAAGCTCATTTTGCACGTCAGGGAATACCGGAAGTTGTTTTTTCTGACAATGGGCCACAGTACAGCTCAACAGAGTTTGCCAGCTTTAGCCAGAAATGGGACTTTAAACATAAAACATCATCGCCTGGTTACCCTCAGAGCAATGGAAAGGCAGAGTCTGCAGTCAAAATGGCAAAAAGACTCATGAGAAAAGCAAAGCTGGCTGGACAGGATCCATATTTGGCCTTATTAGATCACAGAAACACTCCAACACAAGGCTTGGACACAAGTCCAGCGCAGAGACTTTTAAGCAGGAGAACAAGAGCACTCATTCCAATGAGTAACAGTCTGTTACAGCCCAAAGTAACAAAGAATGACCTAGGACTGACGAAGAACAGGGAGAGACAATCAAAATATTACAACCGTACAGCAAGAGACATGGACAATTTGAAACCAGGAGACTCAGTCAGAGTTCAACCTTTCGAACCACATGGCTTATGGGACAAGGCGAGAGTGTGCAAAACACTTGGAGACAGATCCTATGAGGTGGAGATGGACAATGGCAGAGTCCTGCGGAGGAACCGTCGACATCTAAGAAGAGCTGTGGAGGTCGACTCAGGAATACCATCAACTCCAGAACCTGTTAGGCAAAACTCAGGACCAAGCGAAGGAGACCTACAAAGTACCACCACCAAGTCAGGACGTGTTGTCCACCAGCCAAGATACCTGAAAGACTATGTTTGCAGTTAAAATGTTAATATTGGCTTATGGAGATTTTCTTTTGAAAAAAAAAAAAACAAATGACAAGGGGAAAGAATGTTATATTATTTTGAATAAAGAAAGCCATTAGAACAGAATGTAATGTTATTACAAAAGAATGTAATTTTATTTGGGAGAAAATAACTTTATTTTGAAGAACCTGAAAAAAGTACATATCTAAGTTGGATACTGTTATAATCTGAGTTATTTAATTTTTTAAAAGAAAAGGGATGTAGCAATAGGAATTGCTTGTTTAGTTTTTGGGTTCCGACCGGAGAGTTTAGAGTGAAACACCGGAAGTAGAGTGTGGAATACCTGTAATGCCGAAGCAAGGAGTTTATTAAAACATCCCCTGGATAAGGGTAAAATAGACATTGTCTGCTGTGGAGTTTGTGCAGAGAAAGCGACATTAAACACATGGTGAGGCATCTTTAATAATCTACACGATCTTTGTTAAATCGCATCGTGACGTGTCTCTGCAGGTTCCGCTAAGGAAGTGAGCGATTTTGAAAATGTTAAACAATTTCAATAAAAATTGAATACATCTTTATTTTTTAATAGAAACCATGTCGACATGCAGTGCAGGAGACACATCCCTGGGTTTGCTTTTAGCCTCGTTTATGTTCTGTCATATTTCACGAATAAGGTGAGTGTTTTAATTGAATTCAACTTTTCATATTCATTAGATATACAAACTACGGCATTAAGAGAAAGATTAGATTCCCGTAACAAAAACTTCAGAAATCCTAATTCAACACAGTTACCAGATATTTATATGAGCATAAATCTAAAATAATAATAATAATAATAAAACACCCATATAATTTGTCAGTACTGCCAATAGTAATAATACAATAAAAGGTATTTTAGTAGTTTGTTTTAAAGGAAACACATTATTTTTTTTAATCAAAATAAAAAGTGTTTTAGAATAGATAGTTGGTTCAAATGTTCTATAACACGTTTGTGATTTTTTAAATTTTATTTTACAGTTTGTCCTGTCAGTCCTGAAATTCACCTATCCGACCTTATTTCAAGGGTGAGTAGCAGAAATCAAGAGGAAAAACAACGAATACTGGTTTTGGACAGAAATGAAACAATTGCTAAATTTCAGATTTTGTAGGAGAAAGTGTCATTTTTACTTCATATTCTTCAATACCTGAACACATCATTTCGGAATAGATGAGGCACGTGATCTGTGCAGATGACACCATCAGTTTAGCAATATCAATAATGGTGTCCTTGAAAAAATTGTTTGGACAGACAAAAAAAAAAAACCCCAAAACAATTCAATTCAATCCAATTTTATTTGTATAGCCCAAAATCACAACAAAAGTCGTCTCGATGGGCTTCGTATCGGTACATGAGCGATCTTCCTTTTTTTCATATCTGAAGATGATGTAGGATTCTCTTAAAAGAAAAAGGTTAAAATCTGGTCGACTCTGGCTCATCTCACCTAATGTAGTCCCATCTAATAGCAATAATTCAATTCAATTCAATTTTATTTTATTTGTATAGCCCAAAATCACAACAACAGTCGTCTCGATGGGCTTCGAAGTGAAACATGAACTCAAAAGGATCATGAATACAAAGAGTCAATAGGAAAATACTAAAATAAACTAACAAACTGACTAAGCTATACTGGCATCCCTGCCCTTAGACCCCCCTTCGCGATAGTAAATGATAAAATGGCAGATACCTGTATAGCATTTTTCTGCCTTGCTTTTAGACCCAAAGCGCTTCACACACGCAGTCCCATTTACCCACGCACACACACATTCACACACGGATGTGCCGAACGCAACCTATAACCACCAGGTGCAATGTGGGGTTCAGCGTCTTGCCCGAGGACACTTTGACACAATGCGGGAACCAAACCTGCAATCTTCTAGTCAGAGGTCGACCGCTCTACCTATGCACCATAGCATAACAAACCGATGCTTTATGCTGATCAAAACGCTTCTGTCCAGATGGCAGACGTTCATCGGAGCCGTTCTGCTTCTTCTCTGTGGAAAGCTGGGATGGGTGGAAATGAGCTTCATCACCAGGTATCCTCTTGGACTGCTACACCTCCTGACTGCATTCCCACCTCATGTACAGTTTTTGTCGCAGATCCAGCGCTCTCTCCTGGCTTCCGGCCTCGCTCCTGTTTGTGGGAAACATTTACGCCGGCTCTCGGGCTTTGTCGCACCTGGTGGGTAGAAGAAAAGAGAAGAATTAACAGGCATATTCCACAAACCGAAGCATGGAAGTGTTTGCTTTCCAACTACTGGCTGTGCTCTTCAAGCCTTTTTTGTTTTCTGTCTTTGTGCAGGACATTCCCTTCTTCTTCACTCTTCACAATTCCTCACATGTTGTTACCTACGTCATCACCACCGCCCTCCACAGAGAGGTAGGAGTATTCGCTTTTATCCGCCTTTCCAAAGAAAATGTAGCGTCTAAACCAGCGCTGTCCTTCATTTAGAAACACAAGACGCACCGACTAAAGACCATCAGGTTTGTAATGTCTCCTGCATCCAGGAGTGGAATGCATTCCTATGAATCTCCAAAAACGGCATCTTAACGTCTGCTATTATCTCCAGCATGGGCGTCATGCTCCTGTCAGCCGTCAACCTTCCTCTGTGCGACCCTCAGGTACCAGTCATGACGCGCGTGTCTCTGTTGACGGTGCACACGTCCTTTAACCGTTTACACCTTCCTCCTGTGCAGGCTGACCACAGAGCGTACCTGTGGGCCGTCTGCCATCTCCTCTGCGCTGGTAAGGATCAGAACGTTCTTAAGAGGCAGGAGGAGGCTTCTGATGGGTTCTCCCTGTTTTTCAAAAATCCAATTAATATTTATTTATGTTCAAATAAAAATGTATGTTTAGGTGCGTACAAGGCGTTTCAAGTTCACAAGTCCAGTAACTTAAGGTCAGCATGAGTGCTTTTTCTTTTTTTTTTTGCAGCATTACAGTCCTTGTGTTCGTTTTTTAACAGAAAAAAATATTAATTTTACTTTTTTCATTGTAGTGACTGTGAGCAATATTGCATCAACTGTTTGTTCAGGTAAGAATACATGTAAAAAGCAGGATTCTAGCGAGAAATGAACCCATCACGAAAAATGCTAACTGTAAACATTAAAATGATACATTTAAGCAAATATATTAATTACTCCTAATGTTTATAGATATTAAAAAAACACATAAGTATTGTTTAAAAAATATAGGGTTAGCATCTAATCTTCAAAGTTGTGAAGTAAATTTTCTGTACATTTGAATTAACCTAAAAAGCATGGTTTTTTTTATAATTACTAGTGGATAGAGATGAACAAATAAAGGATTTTTTTTTTCATTGCAGGTGTTTGTTTACTTGAATTTAATTTCATTTAATGAAAGAGTGGTTAATGTGTTTAAAAAGGGTTGTAACAGCATGGATGGAGCTTTGATGTCTTTGGTTGGGAATCAAAAACATGCATTTTTTTTTGTAAAAATATCTTTTCTACAGTGAGGAAAGTAATTAAAAGGAAGTGGGCAAAAAAAAAAAAAAAAAAATCAAATAAACGACAACACTGTTACTTTTACAGTGTCCTGGTGCTGGCGCTCGCCGCTCACCCCACAGGTACCGCCCCCAAACCTCCACCATGACGCCATCAGGAGCTTCAGACACGCCGGCCGGTTTGACCCCATGTGTTTCCTCTACAGGTGACCTGACAGGTGCCTTGGAGTTCCCCTCTCTTTACTCCAGAGTCTTTCACTGCGGATGCGGCGCCAGGTGAGGTTTTCAGAGGGGAATGGATCCGTCAGAACCCTCGTCATTACACGAGAACTGGACTGAGAGAGTGTGACATCACGCATAGAAAATGCTTTCCATGCGTCTCCAACCAAACTAGGTCTTTTGTGATACGACTGGCAACATGTAACTGGCTGATCTCAATAAGCAGCGATTGGTCCGAGTCTGTCTAGTCAACGTTTCTATGGCAACAACTCTCACCAATCAGGAGTGAGCTTGTTAAAAGGCCACAGCCCCACTATTTGTAAGTGAGGTCAGAAGAATTCTTCAGATGTTTCGAAGAGGCGTCTGATTGGTCAGTTGAATAACTTTCACTACAAAAAAAATCTAAAAAAAATCTGGATTCTCAAGAATGTTAAAACTTTTTATCAGAGCAAAGGTTCCTCAGACAAATAGTAATAGCTGTTTATCAATAAGTCTATGGGATTTAGGCTTCCCGGAGCCTGCAGGTACTTCCTGTTTGGAACACAAGGGGGAGGGGCCACTCAGTCCAGTTCTCATATACAGTCAAAGGTTGTTCCTTTAGCCCATCGGGTTTGTTTCTTCACAGCGCTCTGCTTGGTTTCCTGTTGCTGCTGGTTACAGTCAAACTAAAACTAGGCCTTTCCAGTGAGCATGTTGGGATCTGGATCTTTATATCAAAGGTAAAAAAAATTAACTTATTTAAATCCCAAACATCAGAAACCATTTTATATCTCCCCTGATCCTGCCGTCACAGGTTACTGCCATGTCCCTCTCCCCATTCATGTTCAGCGTGAACATTAACGCCTTATCTTTTGTCTGGTAAGTATTAAACTTGAGATTTTTTTTTTTTTGAATAAATTAAATGGAACTAAAGAAGTTTTTAACCGTTTTTCTTTTTTTCCCTTCGACGTGGACCGACAGCGTGCTCATGGGTCTGGTTGGCGAGGCCCTGCTGGTGTTTTCAGACAGAGATTCTCAGCTGGGATGAAACCACATTCTGACCAAATATAACGGTCCAATTTTTTCATAAATAAATAAATGACCTCATGCGGAATGAACTGTATCAGTCGCTTTTTCTTATTTTCGGATCACTTTCTAGTGAAATTTGTCGATGTAAAGACTCATTCATATCCCATAAATTTTATTTTTTTTATATACAGATCAAAAAAAAAATCAGATTGCAGCCTAGAACAAGCAGAAAGCCCGGCTCTGTTCTTCGTGAGCTCCTTCAGGAGGATTTTAGGCTTTGCTCCTTTTTCTTTGGGGTGAATAAGGCGTTGAAAGGTTGTCTTCTCCTCATCCGCCCTGGAGGACTGCTCTCCTCTTTGATGTAGCCTAAAGACAACCAAAATCAATATTTAATATGACTTTTCTAGACACGTTGAAGCTTCATTTAAGGAAAACTGGGCTGACCTCTGTCGATGCAGGTTTGTGTGGACGGGAAACCCACTTCCCAGAAGTTTTCAGGCGTGCATGGAGGGATGTAGAGATAGCGATGTCTGGAGCAGGTGGAGAGCTTTTTCTGTTTTTCCTCCTCTGGCAGATGAGCGTAATACTAGAAAAGGAAATTAAAGAAAAAAATGAGACCCGTCTAAAGTTTGCTAGAGAGCCTTTGGATGATCCAGAAGATGATTGGGAGAATGTCCTATGGTCACATGAAACCAAAATAGAACTTTTTGGTGAGAACTCTACTCCTTTGGAGGAGAAAGAATGCTGAGTTGCATCCAGAGAACACCAGACCTACTGTAAAGCATGGGGGTGGAAACATCATGATTTGGGGCTGTTTTTCAGCAAAGGGACCAGGACGACTGATCCATGTAAAGGAAAGAATGAATGAAGCCATTTATCGTCAGATTTTGAGTGAAAACCTCCCATCATCAAGGGCATTGAAGGTGAAATGTAGCTGGGTCTTTCAGCCAACAACAATCCCAAACACTCTGCCCGAGTAACGAAGGAGGAGTGGCTTCGGGAGAAGCATTTCAAAGTCCTGGAGTGATCTAGCCAGTCTCCAGATCTCAATCCCCATTAATCTTTGGATGGAGTTGAAAATCTGGGTTGCCCAGCAACAGCACCAAAACATCCCTGCTCTAGAGGAGATCCGCAAAATACCAGAAAGTTTGTGAAAACGTACAGAAAATCTTTGACTGCTGTCATTGCCAACAAAGAGTTTATAACAAAGTATTGAGTTGCACTTTTGTTATTGACCAAATATTTATTTTCCACCATAATTTACTCACTTTTTTTTTTTTTTTACTTTTTTTTCCCCCTCATTTTGGCTGTCATAGTAGAGGTTAATCTATGATGAAAATTAAAGGGCCTCATCTTTTTAAGTGGGAGAACGTGAACAGTTGGTGGCTGACGAAATACTTTCTTGGCCCACTTTATGTATCTGATCCTTCCTGAAATTAAATAAAGTGGAAAGTGGAACTTCATAAATGTACATTGATTTAAGGGTTTTTGGTGAAAATATAATTTTGTTTGTCTTCTGTGATGCTTCAGCAGAACTGTGATTTTTTTTACAAGGAGGTCAAAGGTTACCAAAACCAAACTTTCGGCAAAGTACTCACAATCTCACATTCCTTGCAGGTGGCGCCTTTCAGCTTCCGCCTCTCGTCTTTCTTACGAACCACCGCCACGTGTGCAAAGGCCGGCTGTCTGGAGGAGAAAGAAGTCGCTCTGTGAACTGAGGAGGTGTGATCACTAAAGGATTGAGGATTTTTAAAGAATAAAAGTATCTAAGAGGCGACGCGTCTTACTGGGCTTTACTTGGACGTGTGTGGCTGTCTGGAGATTCTAGTTTGAGGGACAAAAACTATTTAGACTAAAAATTGAAAACAAACATTTCTTTATATCTAAGTGCCTACCATTAGTGTCCTCTTCATGTTTCTCCTCTACATCATCATCATCCTCATCCTCATCATGCTGGCTCTGATTTAAAGGCAGGCTGCAGCATGACTGGTACTCGCCATAAGCCGTGGTGTCAAACATCATGTCCAAACTGTCCACCGCCCTGGCGCCTAAATCTTTAGGAGAGTTGTCTTTAATTTAGGTCAAATGTTCTGATTTAAAGTCCAGGCCACTCCTAACTACCTGGCTTGACGTCTCTGCCGTCCTGGACCCAACTGTCCCGGATGTTGAAGCATGCTGTGGCTGACCCACGTGCAGTCCGTGTCCATCAGCTCGCCGCCATGCTGCTTTTCCTCCAAATCCTAAGGCGCAGGAGAAAGTCACGATACGCAGCACAAAGCTGGAATGAAAGACCTCCACTTTTTCTAGCACGACCTCGTCTCCTTCCAGCTCGCCATCACAGGAGGACAGAGCGAGGGCGGGGTCGATGCTCCATGCTGGCTCCACGGCGAGCGTCCTGCCTGGTAACAGCAGTCAGCGAAAGCGCTGCAGAAAAACAAGGCAGTTTGTCCGTGCGGCAGGTAACTCACGCTCTCTGGCTCCAGAGTGTGAAGCATTGGAGTTCTGCAGAGAGGTTCTCTTGGCGCCTCCATCTCCTTTAGTCACGCTGAGGGGAACCCGAAAAGCAGGAGAGGAGGGGGGCTTTGGGCCGGGGCCGCCACTGTCAGAGGACTGAACCTGTAAAGCGTTCGAGACTTCAGCGGAGCGTCACGGAAAACCTTCCGGGAGAACGCGGTGTGGCGAGCATTTTCCACCTTCATACTGGAGATCTGCTCCGGTTTGAGGAGTTTGCTACCCGCCCCCTCCCTGCTTTCATCTTGGCTGTTGTCCACCAGCTCTTCCCTCTTTTCCTCCTTCAGCCTGCAAACGGAGGCGTCATCTGCAAAAAGTCGGACGTGCGGCAGAAGAGACGGGGACTTCTTAGTGGTGAAGTCCGGACTGTGCCTCCGGGTGGATGAAGAGAAGCAGTGAGGCCTTAAAGACAGAAGAGAAAAGCTGGTAGCAGCAATACTGATGGACATTTTAAATGTGCCCCACCCTCTGTACTTACTTTAAACGCACATTGTATTTCAAGAGGGGTTTTGGTGAACTTTGCTGATTTGGCAGAAAGTTTTTTTTCTGAGAAATGATTCAATTAAAACAAGATTAATTCTGCGTATAGATTCCACCGCCTCCATTTATGTGGACTTCTTACCACAGAATGTTTACCAACAGGCTGAAGGGCGCACGTTTCTGCGACCACCTCCCCGTCATCTCCATCGTCTAAAATGAGATGTGAGAAAAAGTTTGTGAAAAAGCGGAGATTCCAACACAAGAAAACCTCGATTTAGCAGCCAAAATGACAGAAAAGTCTTCTAGTTTCAGCTCTAGAGCAGCAGGTGAAGACAGACCTGCGATCTGAGGCATGTCCAGCTCACACGTGTTCGGCACCAACACTTCAGCTTTCCCAGCATTCTCTGCGGCTCCTGGAGGTTCTTCAGGAAGCGAAGAACACGGGTCAGAGACGCCGGTACCTCAGAGGAGGGCAAATGGAAGCGGAGAGCACTAAACTAACCACACAGGAGGGACTTGTGGGTGTGGGGGAGGGGCGTCTCCTCGTAACGGACGTGTTTCTGCTGGTCGACCTGTTTGCGCTTCCTCAGCTTGTTGGCGGGCGGCAGCGAGCTGGGCAGGATGGGCGAATCAGGGATGAAGCCGTCGTCTTGCTCTGAGGAGGAACTGACGGGAAACAGCGGCGTGTCAGCGGGAACTGAAGCCGAGGTTCACATGAAGCACTCAAACGCATCACCAAGTTAAGAGAACGTAACTTTCAGCAAAGTGAAAATACAAGAAGATGTTTGGAAAACCAAATAATTTAAACAAAAAACACGTTTCTGTGATCAATTTTAGAAAAACTAATTTTATTATTTATTTAAACGTTACCATAAATGAGGAAAACATTTTTAGATATTGAAATAAAATGAAGCCGTGAGCAGCAGATGCTTCACGCCTCTGCCCGCGCCACCCCACGTTAGCTGAGCTGCTGCTACTCCCCCCTTACTCTGCCTCTGCCACCCCAGTCAGAGCCACATGTAACAAAGTCATAAAAATAAAACAAAGTAGCCTTCGGTTGGTTTTACCTCCATAGCAAACATTTTATTTTTTGGTCGCCTGGGGGGGGGGGGGGGCGACGACGAACATATTTGTGTCATGTTTAGAAGAATTGGAAAAATACATTTTTGGATTTCCTTAGCAATTGAGGTTTTTTGTTATCCACACTCATGTGTTCAATCAGGTATTGTTTTTGTTCAGCCTGAGCTGTCGACTCATGTATTTTCACAAAATTCCGGTAAAAACGATGTGAGCAACAGGGAAACGCCACTTTAGCAATCTTGCCAAGCTAACGCCATAAAAAACCTAAAACTTCTAATCCAACATTATTTGGATTTGTATACACCTTACACATGTAGTTTCGTTACTTTTTTTTTGTTTTGAGACCCATTGGCTTGAAATGCCCAAAATTCTTTTGACTGGGTACTAGGTGCGTGAAAGTTTTGGTTAGTTTTGGGGATGGCGGAGGCAACATTTTCCCTCAAAGAAGGAAGATTTGCGAAAACAATATGGTCCTTGCAATCCAGGACTGCTGCAGGCCAGAATGAGTATTGCAAACACTGAAAACTCACCGAGAAGCTTTCAGCTTTTGCATCTCAGCTCGGAGTTTCCTGTTTTCATCCTGCAGGTTGTTTCTTTCAATTCCTGAATAAAAAGTTCAAAGTTTCTCAGCACCATCGTTCCAAGACGGCTGTCCTCCACCTCCATCAGTGTTTCCTCAAATAAAAGGAAAAGCTGCAACAACTGTTTCCCCTCCAGACATGATTGGCCGCAACTGAAAGCAGATCCACCTCTCCACATCCTCTTTTTTATTTTAAAAATATAGTGCATCCTGACATGCATACTTTATGCAGAGAAAGAGTTTTTATTTTTGAGAGGAGATCCTTCCTGGGACTCAAACTCACTCAGTTCATCAAGTAGTCTGATATTCTGATCCAAGGTGCTCTTCAGCTTTTCCTCCAAGACGACACAACGATCGCACTCTCCTGCTCTGAGCCTGAAATAAACAAAAAACAACAAAAATATAGATTCTTGCCTATCTTTAACAAACTACCCCCCCTTTGGTGACCCCCACCCAGACCGGAGCACCCTCTGTTGATAAACGCTGGAGAATTTTACCTTTCCTCTAGGAGGTTGATGGTGTCGTGCAGGGTTTTGTTCTCCTCCTTCAAATGCTGGTTACGGTTGTAAAATACCTCAAGTCTCTGAGCATCTCTGCAACAAACAAGCGTCACTCTGAACTGACGGCCATTCCTTAACTATGATTATTAGAGTTCCTAAAAACCAAAATCCGTCAGGACTTACAGGCAGCGGTCCTTTTTCAGCCGGCTCACCTTTGACTCCAGCTCTATGGGGAAAAAAAAAAAAATATTCTTTTTTCTGAGTTTCTGCAGTAAATGACAAAATCTCATGTAATGCTTTCAATTGCCAATTCCAATTGTATGTTTTTTTGGCATTTTTATGCCACTGATTGAATGCAAACAAACCAGCATCTCCTTATATACTGGGGATTTGTTATCTTTTAATTCAATTCTGGCTGCCGGTGTATTAGTTTATCCTTCCTTTAGCTCTGAACATAAGCAAACAATGCTTCTATAGATTTATAGGTGAAGTGTACATTTCTGCTAAATGACAGGTAAAAATCATCCATTTATTTTTTTACACTAATAAGTATTTATATTGAAAACATATTGTAATACCACTGAAAATAAAATGCAGTGGTTTTTTTTTTTACTTTAGTTTTTTTTTCATCCAGGAGCTTTCAGGCTCAAGGTGATGACGTCATGGCCGGTAAAAGCCTCTGATTTGCACTACACTGCTTAATCTGTACTTGTGTTATTAGGCAGCTAGAAGTGTCTTATCTAAAGGAAATGACACTTCTTTCCTGATCTATTCTTTTGTTTTTCAGTGTCACTCCTTGCCCGATGACCAGCTGTCGTTTACCTCCAATCACGTGATGATGACACTCTCCCAGCTGCCTCCACAGATCCTCAAAGGGATCAGCTGCGTTGATCGTCCCACTGCTGTCACCTGATCCACTCATCTTTCCCTCCTCCACAAAGCCACAAACATTCTACATAATTTAAAGAAAAAAAGATGGACGTGAATATTTGTTATAAACACTATGTCAGCCTCCAGTACATAGAAAAGTGTATTTATTTCTTCTGGTTAGAAGTTTTTCAAATCTTAGATTTTCAAACCCGCTATTTTTTTTCCAAACAACGCGGTGAATTTAAACGCAGCTTTTCACAAACGTACTTACAAAACCGGAGCTGGCTGAACGACGAAACACGGCAGACTTGTTCTGTCTTGAAGGCTCTCCTCAGACTTCCATCTCGCATTGAAAAGCCATTGAAATTTCCGCGCCGAAGAAGTGCATGCTGGGAACTCTCCTTTGTGGCCCTGAAAATGTAGCAGACTGGAAGCTCGAGCGCCCCCTGCTGTTCAAAGAGTGGTGGTTAAAAGAATCGCTGATGATAAACATCCACTTTAGTGGAAACTATTTTTACCACTTCGGTTTGATGTATGATAAATTGTTTATTTTATTATTATTTATTCAAATAAACAGACAAACATTTTTTTCTCATCAACATTCATACTTTTAAATTTTTACAAATATGTTTTACCCACAGCACAAAAGATATATATAATTTAGTCTTAAGTAGAAAACATTCAATCCATTTCAATTTTGTATTGGCCTTTACAGAGTCAATAATGGCTGTCGTAACTAACCAACAGTGTACAGTCATTAAGTTTCAATGTAATATGGAATAAAACACAAACTACAAAAAATAGATTATACTTATATTTGTTTTTATTTTTGGTCTTTCTTTAAAGTACAAAACATGAACCAAAATCACAAAAAAATAACATTTACAAAACAGATTATTAACTGAGGTGACCGAGGCAACAGAGAAAAGCATGTCTGAAAGGGTGACGGTGGGTAGGGGGGGTCTTTTTGAGGTAAAACAGCGGGCAAAGTCAAAAGATAAAATATTTGAAACAGTTTGGTTGACTTCGTGCCTTCATTCAGTAGTGCTATTCACAATCAGAGTTGAAGGTTTACCTACGTTTATGAAGTTAGCAGTGATTTCCAGGATGCCAGAGCTGCCCGAGAACAAACCGACTATAGTGACACTAAAAAAAGTCTAAGCACATCTCACGTTATGGCACCATTTTTTGTCCTTTTATTGTTTATAGTTTAAGACACTTTCATATACAGTACACGGCGTACACAAAACCGATTTTTCAGCTCATCCGTTCAGGTTTATTTTTTTTTTTCCCCCGGAGGGGTGGAGATCCTTTCCTCCCTCTAGACAGTTTTACCGCCAACATCTGATGAGGAGCTGCTTCACGGGACTCTTTAAAATAAAATAAAAAAATGTTTAAGAGGGCGAGGGACAACAAAACCAAAAAAAAAAAACCTGAAATGATTAGGTGCGGGAATCCATAAGAAGCACAACCGCCCATCTTTTTCCTAAAATACATTGACGGGAAAACACCAGGAAAAACGGTTAAAAAAAAATAAAAAAAGAGCTAAACACAAAGAAAACGATGGTTTGGTCTGAGCTCGGTTACGCAGGTCTACTTTTACTTCTTCACATTTCAAAATGTGGTGCTTTAGCGTTACGGAAAATGACTTCTACCTTTTCTATTTGTGATTTCTTTTGGACGTGTGTTGATTTCATCTCTCACAGCAGGTAGGTAGAGCTAGCGTTACTTCATATATCTGTAATTACACACATGCATTCAACAGGAAAAACCCCCAAAACAAAAAAGAAGAAGAAGAAAGTCCGAACTCCCTTCCCAACACTTCAGAGTTTAAGCTATAAAAACCAGTCCACAAAAAAAAAAAAAAAAAAAAAAAATAGAAAGTTTGCATGGAGGCGTTGCAGTTTTATGTGAGATATGCAGCAGGCTGTGGAGGTGCTGGCGCTCGAGGGAGGAAGAGGAGGGGTGGAATGCAGCCTTATGCTGTTAAAGAGGGGGGGTGGAGCTATTCTTCATCCACCTCCCTCTCCAAATACACCTCTTTCTACATAGTTGGGTTTTAAATTCACATTATGCTGGAAGAAGAGTAACTGGTTGCAGACGCTGCTTGGCAGCTCGCCACCAAGAGCAGGAAACACTGAAGTCGAGTGTGAATGCATATCTACCATCGGCTGACCTGCAGGGAAACGGCAAGGAAAGAAAGGGGAGGGGGTGACCGTGGCGTTCTGCTGCACTTCCCGTTCTGCCTTCTGGAGGAGGCGTACTCACGTGGCGAGCTTTTTCACCACTGCGGGGGCACGTAGCTGTAGCTGGCCGTGCCGGGGGCCCGGTATGTGGGCATGGTGACGGCGTGTGGGGCGGACGGGGTCGTCAACAGCGTTCCTGGAGAGGGAAAAGCGGACGAGCTGCTTTCATTGACGTCAGAAGCTTGCTTTTGTGGTTATCAATGACCGATAACTGTATGAGTACTGGACTGAGTGACCCCTCCCCCTTTGCGCTCTAAACAGGAAGTACCCCCTGACTCCAAGAAGCCAAATTCCCACAGATTTTTTTTTTTTTTAACAGGTTCTCACTAACCAGAATTTCTTGAAATCATTTTTTGGTAGCGGTAGGGGGTGTGACCTTCCAACAAACTCCCTCCCGATTGGTGGGAGTGCTTCCCATGAGCTGCGTTTATATGGGCAAAAGTCATCGGAAAGAAGCCTGATCGGAAGGAAAATGCGCCATGTAAACACGCCGTTCGGAATACTCTGCCCCGATCAGACTCGTTCGGATCAAACTTTCTTTCCGATTGAGATAGGTGGGTTATACCGATTGTTGATCCGATCTTTGTTCATGTAAACGGTTCTTACGATCGTGTGTCTCTTCTGCTCTGGTTTTACGTCACGCATAGACGGTGTTTCGCTCCAGAGAAAGCTTTGGAGCTCAAACAGGACCGTCCGGCTGCTCTGCAGACGCCCGATGCGAAGCACCGATCCGCTTCCCCCCTCTGGCTCTCCGCCTCTCTTAAACCCCTCAGAGGGGGGTGCCGGGGAGGAGCGGGACCCTGCGCGGTCCTGGCTCATGTGCCGGTGGACCGAACGAACTGTGTCTGAGCAGAGCAGCTGGATTAATAACTTTGTGAGGGTAGGATGCTTTGTTACGTGTGCGTTTTGTTGTTTGTGTGACTGCGATCCGCTCTCGGTTAGCTGCTGTCAGGAGAACTGTGTGTCTCTGAGCAGAGCTCGGACTTCCAGCTCACACAGCACTTTTTGAAGCAGAATGTCGCTCAGTCCTTAGAAACCGTTCAAACAATCACGTGGATTTGTGTTTCTAGTCGTTTCCCGACAAAATAGAGGCTGATGTTATTCCCACATATTTACGTGCAGCCAAGATGCAGATTGCAGCACATCCCGCATGAGTTTATCAAACAAGGCTAATGTTGTTAGCGCGTGTTAGCCTCTCCTGGGAGCTCCGTTCTTCCACAAAAAAGCACCAACAACAGATTAAATAGAAAATGATGAGCGAACAGGTGCTTCATAATATTCATAACATTAATAAAAACACGTTTGGAAGATCGCCTCGTATATTACCGAGCTGCTGCATAAATGTATATGACAGCAAAGGTTTGTTTACTGTAGGACTCTTCCTTTTTCCGGTATTTTCAGCACTACCGCGCATGCCCAAATGATTTATTCTGACCGAAAGTGTGACCCATGGGAACGTTTGTTCTAATCGGAAAAAGGTTTTCTGTGCCCATGTGCACGGGTGAATTTTAACCCGACCATTGATCTGATCCAAGATATTTTGCCCATGGAACCGCGGCTATGGAAACAGTGACTCAGACAGATGTAGACCAATCACATTGTCTGGCGGCTTCCAAATCAGGAAAACAAAGGACTTCATCCAGTCATTCTCTCTGAGTGGCGTCCGCCTCGCTTGGTCCAGCTCTCCCGTACGGTCAATGGGAATGGCACAATGAGTCGATGCAGCTCACCGGCTGACATGGCCATGGTCGTGCCGGCTACCATCCCCATGGCAACACCGTTGGGGCGGGCCGGAGGGATGGGCGGGGCGTACACCGCTGCAGGCATCCCGTTGGGCTGGACCACCGTTGTGTGGTGGATGACGTGCGGCGGGGCAGCGTATAACGGCTGCGTGTAGTAGGTGCCCTGCTGCTGTGACGGTATTAACGCCTAGAAAACAATGCAAAGAGGCTCAAGGGAAGAAGATGACCTTACCTCACCCTGCTAACTTGGATGGTTTAGATCAGGGGTGTCAAACTCATTTTCACCGAGGGCCACATCAGCATAGTGGTTGTCCTCAAAGGGCCAGATGTAACTTATACATGTAACTAAATGTAATGAAAAATAAATGTAACAACTCCTTAATGTAAATTACTCATTATTTATCTATTATAACTTTTTAAAGTGACAATTCCATTTGCATAGAAAACATGTGTTTGCTTGTTATTCTAACATAAATCCTTTACATTTAAATCTGTCAGGTTAGGTTATATGGACAGTGTTTAACTCCTAATGTATAGTTGCCCAATCTGATATTTCCAGTCCGATTCCCCCTAGATATGAATAAAAACACACCAGTTTTATTCTTTATTCTAAGAAATTAAAAATTTTTATGCTCTCGCAGGCCACATAAAATGACATGGAGGGCCACATTTGGCCCCCGGGCCTTGAGTTTGACCCGTGTGGTTTAGATACTTCCAGCAAAAGCGCAAGTTTGTGTGAAAAGAGGAAAATAAATTTTCATAGAATTTTTTTCAAAATAACATTTGTCTTTATGTCTGTTTTCTATCATTTTAACTAATGTTTTTTTATTGAAAGATGGTTATAGAAAAAAAAAAGCTGCTGCCTAATTAAAAGGGTCACATGACTAATTGGTTTGTATGTCTAAAGTTCAAAATGCCCCGCCCCCTTGTGTGATAAACATCAGTCAAACATGAAAAAGTGGCAACACGATAAAAAAAAAAAATGTAACGGAGGCTGATGTTTCTGTTATTAAAGGTTAGTTTTACATTGTCGTGAATGTAAACTTCCGGATTGAAGCACATGAAAAAAAACAGCTCAGTTCACTTTTTGATCAAACTTGGGACTTTAATTACTTTCATATAAAATGATCCATCTACACAACAGAAATCACTACTTATGAGATGGGAAGAGCCAAAAGGGAAAAGAAGAAGAAAGAGGAGATTTTGCATTTATGAAAAATGATGGTCTGAACCAAATGCATGCAGGGAAAAACTACAATGCTGTTGTGCAGACTTCAATTATGGCCTAAGCCCACTAAAAATGTTTTTCTTTGAGGGTTTTTTATTAAAATTAACAAAACTAATATAAAATAAATATTTAAAAGCAATTGTTTTTTGTTTATTCCAGAGCAGACTTTGCTCTACTCTACAAATATCTTTTAACTATTAGTGTTTAAGGCTGAACAAAAAGGAGCGACTGTCATCAAAATGATCAATATTGGAATTAAAGCCTAACAGAAAATGAACAGGTTTTTCCTGGAGAGCCACGAAAAAAAGAGAAGATTTGATGAATCATCACAGAATTTTGTTCAAATGATACAAATTGGAATATTTTTATAATGAATCCTGGTGTTAATGACTGAAGGGAATGTTTCGCCCTGAGGCCTAAAAAGCAAAGCTGGTCCCACTGACCTGTGCATAGGGATTCTGTTGGGCGTAGGTCCCACTGACCTGTGCATAGGGGTTCTGTTGGGCGTAGGTCCCACTGACCTGTGCATAGGGGTTCTGTTGGGCGTAGGTCCCACTGACCTGTGCATAGGGGTTCTGTTGGGCGTAGGTGCTCCTGACCGGGTACACAGCAGCAGAGTACGGGTTGGGTGAGGAGGAGTAGGGTGGGACCGTCCCCGTGTTGGGAGAGCAGGACATTTTGAAGGGAGTGCCAGGAGCGTAACCTGGAGAAGACGGACAGTTCCTGCTGTAGAACAGGGTGGTACGGTGGAAAGGTCTCAGGTGGGTTTCAGTCTTACTGCTCTGAAAGGCCGGGTTGGCTCCTGCATAAACACTGGGGGTGTAGGCGGGGGCGGCAGCTGCGTAGCCGACAGGGAATCCGGCTGCT
This sequence comes from Oryzias curvinotus, assembly GCA_023969325.1. Classification (NCBI taxonomy): domain Eukaryota; kingdom Metazoa; phylum Chordata; class Actinopteri; order Beloniformes; family Adrianichthyidae; genus Oryzias; species Oryzias curvinotus. The sequence continues at coordinate 11,219,374 of CM043711.1, forward strand.
GCGGGCAAAAAGACTTTGCTTAACTTCCTCGCACTTTTTTGCAATCCGAGAGAAATGTGCGAGCTCACCTGGATAGCCTAAACCCTTGGTGTTGGTGAAGGGGACCCCCGTGGGTGTAGGGCTGTAGACTGGATTCATGTTGGCTGTGCAGCTGCAGGAAAAACAGTCGGATTATAAACAGACGGATGAAAACGGGACGTCGGGATGAGGACACTCTGATCTCCCAAAACCAGGAAAAAGTGCAAAGAACCCAAATCCCAACTATTAAAATGTCAAAATGAAAATCTAACTGAAATGCTGACTGCTACTTGGATATTTCAGAGAGATCATGAACCTCTTCAATCAAACGCTTTGTCCTACATGATCATGCTTTTATTCTACAAAACCTGCATTCAAGAAGGTCTTTGGAATATCAAAAACAGGAGTCAAAATGTTTTAAATTCATCCTTTTTCCTAATTTCTTTCAATTGATTCGATTTTTCCTCCTCAGAGTGACAAATATGCACCTAAAAAGCAAAAGTACTCTTTGTTTTGTCAGAATAAAATACAAAGATGTTGTTTATCTCATTAGAGAGCAATCACAAGACACAGTATGAGCATTTTTATTTACTTAAAATCATTTAGAAAGTCAAATTTGGCAACAAAATGGTTAAACTTGAAATGGCAGGAAGCACTGGTGGGAGGGATATAAAATACAGAGCTTAGTAGTATAAATAAATAAAAGTGTTGAAGAAATGTATTGGTTTTAATCAAATGCCATAGATTGTTGTATTAAAAGATCCACTCAGAGTTGTGTTTTGGGTATTTTTAACCTGTTCTTTTGGCATTTTTCTCATGATGAGGACATAGATAGGGAAAATTAAGCTCATAATTGCATGCATGAGTATTTCTTTATTTAAACTGTTGTGAATTGGAAGCAGACGAAAAATGCAGTTGAAAAAAAAAAAAAAGCTTATTTATGACGTAGAAAAATACACTTGCTTAGGATGCCACAAACTCCGTGCTCCGGTGACGGGAAGGGGGGCAGGTTTGCTCCACACCATCCGTCATGCCCACAACTCAGAGGTGGATTTCTAAAGAACTACTGCTACTCTGCGGAAACTTTGTCGTAGAAGATGACGAGATTTTTGATGATCAGAGTGACAAACGACAACCTTTTTTGGTTTTCTTTAACCAAATATCATCTGTCCCCAGGTATTTTATCTTGATAAACCTTTAAGCAACTAATCAATCAATATGATAGTCGTGTGAAAATTTGAAGTGTTATATAGTATATATAGTGCTTATAACTTTTATTTTTATTTACAGTCAAAGTTTAAAGTTATGCCTCTTCAGCATCACTTGAGGCAGAGCTCGATACTGCCCTCTGGTGGTAATTATAAATAACATGCATCAATTTGCAAATGTAAAGAAAGAAAGAAAAATCTGAAAATTAAAACATTTATTTTCCTTTAAATGTTCAAAACACTTTCACTACTACATTGAAACGAAACGAATTAAAATGCTCATTAAACCATAAAATATCCTACTATTTGGTTTACGTTAAAGAGTAGATTTTAGACATCCCAAACCAAGAAAAATAACTAAAAGAAAATAATTTTCAAACAATATTGCTCATTTATAACGGTTTAATAATTGGCCAGTGTGTATATAACTATTATTTTCATTTCTCCGAGAGAGAGAAAGAGAAAAAAAAATAAAAATACAATTAATTTAGGTTATATAGATTTTTGGATGAAAAGTGCAGCTTAAATATTAGCTCGTTATCTTTGTAAAATACATCCTCAAATGTATATACATCTATATTATATATTGTGTGTGTGTGTTCTCTTAAAGGTGACTTTAGGAATGCCGCCTGTAGAAATAAAGATGGCACCTGTAAGTAGAAGAATTTGGAAAGGTGACCACAGCGGGGCTTTGTTATAATGAGCTAGCTTAGCCAGCTGCAGCAGACACTGCAACACCTACGCCGACCTGGAAGCCTTTAGCAAATATGCACGTTGTTTAGGGATCCGCGCAAATACCTGAAGAAGATTTAAAAAAAAAAAAATTACCAGTCGGAAGGCGCAAACCACTCCGGTGTCCCCGGACAGCACGCAGATGGGGGGGACAAGCTTGTCAACAGGCCGCGCTGCACAGGAGGCAGGCAGCCAGACAGCTGTGACGCCTGTCCCATCACCGCGGATAACCCGCAAGTGTCGCGAATGGTACAAGTAACCCCAACCCCCCAAAAAAACTTACTGTTCAATGTCTTGACCGTCCGCTCGCACTGTCTTCTGTGTCTCTGCTGTTAAATGAAGCTGGAGCTAGCTGATGTTTTGTTCCCAGATGCTTTGCTTAACTCTTTTGAGCACCCTGCGTCACTTCCGTATTGTCACGTGACGTTCATTCCTGAACACTCAATTTTAATCGGAATGCTTTATCTTTTTTTTTTTTAAACAAATGTTTACAATCATAATGCATCACTGAAAAATAGTAAAACATTTTCGACAAAAAAAACAACAGGTTAAATATAAATTTAATTAGTTGTGCGACACAACTTTTTTCTTTTTTTTTTTGTAATTTTAATTTATAGCGTAACACTCACTGTCCTTAATACTTCAAAGACGTAACGTCCAATTTTGTAAGCCTGCGAAATCGTTGCTATCTTTTTTATGATATGGCTGCTATTCAGTCTTTGCAGATCACAAAACAAAGGTGACTCAAGTTTATTATTCATCTTATTACATGTATTTAGCTACAACTTTTTAATTTGATATAACATATTTAGAGTAAAATCAAAAAATAAATTACATCTAAAAATGTTTTCGAAACAACGCAGTAAATAGTTTTTTTTTTTATCTTCCAGGACCTTGACGCATCGTCTCCATTCAGCCGTTGAACTGGGAAGAGTCCATACTGTTTTGATTGAAATGCGACCTGAAAGAAGATTTTCAGAAAACAAAATGTTACTGCTTAAATGAATTATTGAAGTTCTCCGGCGGTGAAAGGTGAAAGTTTTCGTTTGGCTTCTATCGTCGGTGAGAACCAGCGGCACAAATGTCTGGAGCGGCCGGCGGGGTAGGAGGCTCCCCGTGTTTGGGCGCAGCAGCAGCGGCATCCAGTTGCAGCTCCGCCGGCTCTACCTACGCCGCTGCGACCGCGGGAGGAGCGGGAGTGGCCGGGAGGCTACAAGCTCGAGTGCTGGAGCACATTTTCTCCTATTTGGAACTGGCTGACTTGATCAGCTGTTCGTTGGTCTGCTGGCACTGGAACAATGTCTTGGCGGATGAAAACAGCGAGGTGTGGCGCAGCCTCTGCACCCGGACTCTTGGCGATGAGGCTCTGCGATCTGACGTCCTGTGCAACCTGCCCACCTACAAGGGGAAGGTAGGTAAACCGACCATGACAGACCGGCGCTGTCAGTCCCACAAAAACCCGCCAAATGACGAAAAGACTAGCATGCTAGGCTAACATACCGTCCGTTATGGCTAATATTAGATACTTTTCAACCAATATTTACTCAAATTAAAGCAATTTAAAACCAAAATAAAATGGAAAAGCTATTAAAATAATTGAAGTTAAATCAGACAGGATTGACAGGTTATCCAAATTAAACCATTTAAAATAATTTTGTTTTAAAAATAATATTTTTTTCATTCTAAAATTGCTTATTTTTAACACAAAAAATAAAAGTAAAATCATTCAAAGTACCTTTTAAATCTTCCAAATACTTGAAAGTCTACTTTTAAAATATATGTTAGTTTTTTAATTACATCCTGAATGTCCAAACTTTCATGTTCCGGTGTTTTCCTTCAGTGTTTATTCATTTAGGCTAAAAACAGGGATGCTGGATAATAATAGTAGGATCTCAATAGCTAATTATAGGGAAAAAAATAGTAAATGCAGTAATTATTTTGCAGTTATTGTTTATCTTCACATATAAAACAGTTTTTTAAATTAGAGACAGACACATTTTTAGGGTATAGCCAGCGCAGTGATATATGGTGGAGTTAAACGTCCTGCAGGAAGCCATATTTGTTTTGAATTCTCCAGAGCTGTAACATTTGTGATGTGCGTACCACTCTCTGCAGCTCAAAGCCTTCCAGCACGCGCTGAGCTCCCACGACTGCTCGCGCAACGTCTACGTGAAAAAGAACGGCTTCACGCTGCACCGCAACCCCATCGCCCAAAGCACGGACGGCGCGCGAGGCAAGATCGGCTTCTCGGAAGGGCGGCACGCCTGGGAGATCTGGTGGGAAGGCCCCCTGGGCACCGTGGCAGTCATAGGCATCGCCACAAAGCGCGCGGCCATGCAATGCCAGGGTTACGTGGCTCTGTTGGGCAGCGACGACCAAAGTTGGGGCTGGAATCTGGTCGACAACAACCTGCTACATAACGGCGAGGTCAGCGGGAACTTCCCGCAGTGCAACAACGCACCGAAATACCAGGTGAGGGCCAGAGCCGCAGAGATTTGTCGCCTCCCTGAACCTCGTCTTCTTATCGTCGTCTTATTTGTTGGCAGATTGGAGAGAGGATACGAGTGATCCTGGACATGGATGACAAGACGCTAGCCTTCGAGAGGGGTTTTGAGTTTCTCGGAGTAGCCTTTCGGGGACTTCCCAAAGCCTGCCTTTTCCCGGCTGTTTCTGCCGTTTATGGCAACACAGAAGTCACCATGGTGTACCTGGGAAAGCCTCTCGACGGTTAGACCAACCTGTTCCATTATTCAAAGATAAGCTTTAGACAGCTACATGACCTTTTTGTTTTCGTCACACTATCATCCAAACCGTTTGAGACCTCTGGAGGACAACTTCTCCCCAGAAATCTCCATCCACAAAGAGGACAGCTTACGTTTTCTACTGCAGGAGCGGAGTGCATGCAGCGTGTCATGAAAAGGGTCCACTTTTACCGTTAAGCTGCTGACGTTTGGTTGACAGAACAGGAAGCAGAGCGGCTAACAGCTTTACACACACCTGAGGTCTTCTGCCTGCTCCACTGAAGCCAAATCTACTCTAATTATTGACAACAACTACTCAGATATTCTAAGTGAAAAGGCGGCTTTTTGCTGTACAAGTTCATGAAACAAGTCACTGTGGATTCTCTTAATAACCAGTGACTGGATTATAATGAAGTTATGCCAAACCATTGTCATACGTTTTTGTTTTTTTCTTAATTTTATTATTTTTATATAGTTAAAAATGGAGGAAATGTATCACATCTCCTCTTTTTAAAGAACTCCTCAGTATTGGTGCAAATGTTCTCGTTTTATGCTACTGTGTACCCTTTTTTATTGTGCTACTGTAGTGTCCAATTTATTTAATTTATGGTTTTATCCTCGGTACTACAGACACTGTATGGTTGTGAGGCCTGTAAATAAAGTTGACATGGTGCCGCCACAATGAAAAAGTGGGTGTGTTGATTTTGTATCATCGTGAAAAAAAGTACACCTTACTTTGATCTTATTTCAGCCTTAGCTGTTCTCAAAATTAAACCCATAGAAGATTAAAAAAACAAACACATTTTTGATTTTTTTAAATGCTGATTTCTATATAAGGGGGGGAAAGTAATTGCTCCCCTGCTCATGGCGTATATTTGCCCCAAATAATGATTCAGTTGTTAAACATGGATTTGATCCTTAGACAAGACCTTTCATGCTACAGCCTAGCTACTGTATGTAGGGCTTGGCGATAAATCCTTTCAGTCATATTTGTTGTTTAACACGATTTAATTTTGGGATAATGGAGATTTTATTTTCCCAGCTCCCTGCTCTTTTGCGCCTCTGCTGTTCGGAGTAAAATCAGTCCGCCGGTCACAGATGTGAAAACAGGAGCTAGAGAACAATAAAAAACACTAGCGCACGCTGGAACTGGAACTTGTGCTAGTGGTCTCTGTGTATCCTCAGTTGAAGTTTAATGAAGGAGCGGAGCGTGACGATTTTTACCAGGATCCAGAAAGAACTATAGGATAAACCTGTTAGATTTACAGCAGCCACATAAAGTTTCATAAAAATAGGTTTTACTTTGGGGACAGCGGAGTACCGTAGTTGGATACTTCTGCTACGACACCAAGTGCTACAGTAACGAGCTGTACCATGTGTCACCTGCATTTAATCACGGACCGCTTTAATGTCAGACTATAGTTGTGTCCGAATTCCTTCCCTACTCACTAAAGTGCACTACATAGTGCGTTCACCATTTCTGTAGTGCTGTCCGAATCTACAATTCCAAAATCCAGTGCCAATGCGAAAAAGCAGTGTACATCGATGCTCACTAGATTGGCAAATGTAGACCACAATGCATTGCGTCTGAACAATTTTTGCCCCAAAAATGTATTTTATTATTAAAAAAGTCAACATTTTTATCTTCAGAACACAGCACATTCATAAATGGTCATTGCAAAACATTTATATCAATTATATTTGAACTTTGTGAAATCGATGACATCATGTTCGCTGTTTCAAAAAACAAACAAAAAAGTAGTGAGCACGGTGTCTGAATTGCGTTTAAAATCCAGGGCACTACATAGTCCACACTATATAGTTTTTTAGTAGTTAGGGATCAGGGTGGGAATTCGGACATAGCCCATTTTGAAGCCCAGAATTGAAGACGTAGCAGATAAATGCAACAAAAATGAATTCATATTACCGTATATTTATAGAATAACGTTTTATAAATGTTCTAACAGGCATGAATCCACTTTCAAGGAACTTTATTAGCAGTGCCTTCGTAACATTACAGAGCTGGTTGTTGAGCTGAAAAAAGCCGCCAGAATTAAAGGCCTGGGTATTCCAGGAAGCATGTTTAAACTAGCCTGACTTTAACCCTGAACTCTGGCTGAAATCCGCCTGAACTTGCTTACTCTGGGTATGTCGGTTCCAAAAGACCGGATATGAGTTGGCGTAATTACGCTCGACTTGGTAACCCTAGGTTAATGCACGTGCACGTCGAGTACATAAAGACATTCTCAATGGATCGCCGATTTCCGGAGTCACCATGGAAACGCGTCGAGAGAAAAAAGAGAGCGCTACACTTCAGTGAGACAGAATCTGCAATTTTAATGACGGCTTATGAAGATTATACGACCATCAAAAGAGTAATACGGCTGCATCATCAAAAGAAAGAGTTTCTGCTTGTAGTAGAAGAACAGACAAAGTAAACGCACGAGTTTCTGATCTTATTTCCATTTTCCTTGTGACACAAAAAAAAAAAAAAACGCCCCTCTCACCCTCCGCGGGTGGTTTCTCCTCCAAGCTCGGGTCCTCTACCAGAGGCCTGGGAGCTTGAGGGTCCTGCGCAGTATCTTAGCTGTTCCTAGCACTGCGCTTTTCTGGACTGAGAGGTCTGAGGTCTTTCCAGGTATCTGTTGTAGCCACTCCTCCAGCTTGGGGGTTACTGCCCCGAGTGCTCCAATTACCACAGGCACCACCTTCACCTTCACTTTCCAGGCTTTCTCCAGTTCTTCTCTGAGTCCCTGGTATTTCTCCAGTTTCTCATGTTCCTTCTTCCTGATGTTCCCATCGCTTGGCACTGCCACATCCACCACAATGGCTTTCCTCTGTTCTTTATCCACCACTACGATGTCTGGTTGGTTCGCCATTACCATCCTATCAGTCTGGATCTGGAAGTCCCACAGGATCTTTGCCCTCTCATTCTCTACCACCTTCGGAGGTGTTTCCCATTTTGACCTTGAGGTTTCCAGTCCATATTCTGCACACATGTTCCTGTATATTATTCCAGCCACTTGATTGTGCCGCTCCATGTATGCTTTACCTGCCAGCATCTTACATCCTGCAGTTATGTGCTGGATTGTTTCAGGCGCCTCTTTGCACAGCCTACACCTTGGGTCTTGTCTGGTGTGGTAGATCTGAGCCTCTATCACTCTGGTGCTCAGGGCTTGTTCCTGAGCTGCCAGGATGAGCGCTTCAGTGCTGTCTTGTAGGCCAGCCCTTTCTAGCCATTGGTAGGACTTCTTGATATCAGCCACTTCAGTTATGGTCCGGTGGTACATCCCATGGAGGGGTTTGTCCTCCCATGAGGATCTGTCCTCCAGCACTGTATCCTCTGCTCTCCATTGCCTGAGACATTCACTGAGCACACTGTCAGTTGGGGCCTTGAGCTTGATGTACTCATGTATCTTGGATGTTTCATCCTGGATAGTGGCTTCTACGCTCACTAGTCCTCGGCCTCCTTCCTTGCGGCTAGCATACAGTCTCAGAGTGCTGGATTTGGGATGGAACCCTCCATGCATGGTGAGGAGCTTCCGTGTTTTAACATCCATGGTCTGTATCTCTTCCTTTGGCCATCTTATTATTCCTGCAGGGTATCTGATAACTGGCAGTGCATAGCTGTTTATTGCCCGGGTCTTGTTCTTGCCATTGAGCTGGCTTTTCAGGACTTGCCTTACCCGTTGGAGGTATTTAGCTGTTGCAGCTTTCCTTGTTGCCTGCTCCAGGTTGCCATTTGCCTGGGGAATTCCAAGGTACTTGTAACTGTCCTCAATGTCTGCTATTGTTCCTTCTGGGAGTGAGACCCCCCCTGTGTGGACTACCTTGCCTCTCTTTGTCACCATCCGGCTGCATTTCTCGAGCCCGAATGACATCCCAATGTCATTACTGTAGATCCTGGTGGTGTGGATCAGGGAGTCAATGTCACGCTCGTTCTTAGCATATAGCTTGATGTCATCCATGTAGAGGAGGTGACTGATGTTGGCCCCATTTCTGAGTCGGTATCCATAGCCAGTCTTGTTGATTATTTGGCTGAGGGGGTTCAGACCTATGCAGAACAGCAGTGGGGACAGAGCATCACCTTGGTATATCCCACATTTGATGGACACTTGTGCAAGTGGTTTCCCATTGGCTTCAAGGGTGGTTTTCCACAGCTTCATTGAGTTTCTTATGAAGGCTCTTAGAGTCCTGTTGATGTTGTACAGCTCCAAGCATTCAGTGATCCATGTGTGTGGCATTGAGTCATAGGCCTTCTTGTAATCAATCCAGGCTGTGCACAGGTTGGTGTGTCGTGACCTGCAGTCTTGGGCGACTGTTCTGTCGACCAGGAGTTGGTGTTTGGCTCCTCTGGAGTCTCTACCAATGCCCTTCTGTGTGTTGCTCATGAATTGATCCATGTGCCTATTTATCTTGGTTGCAATGATGCCTGACATGAGCTTCCATGTTGTGGAGAGACAGGTTATTGGCCGGTAGTTGGATGGGACTGCACCCTTTGAGGGATCCTTCTGGATCAGGATCGTTCGCCCTTCCGTTAGCCATTCGGGGTGAGTCCCATCTCTTAGCAGCTGGTTCATTTGTGCTGCCAGGCGTTCGTGGAGTGTGGTAAGCTTCTTTAGCCAGTAGGCATGTATCATGTCAGGGCCCGGTGCTGTCCAGTTCTTCATACCTGAGACTCTTTCTTGGATGTCTGCCACTGTGATGGTTACTGGATTCTGTTCAGGGAGGTTGCTGTGTTCTTCTCTCAGAGAGACCAGCCACTGGGCATTGCTGTTATGTGCTGTCTCCTTCTCCCATATACTTTTCCAGTAATGTTCAGTTTCTAGCCTTGGTGGGTCTGCTCGGCTGTTTTGACCCTGCCACTGAGCGTACACTTTCGCTGGTTGAGTTGCGAACAGCCTGTTTATTCGTCTGGCTTCATTGTCTCTTGTGTATCTCTTTAGGCGGCTACTCAAGGCTAGGAGCCTTTGTTTGGCAGTTTCCAGGGCTTCAGGTATGGGCATCTGGCTGTATCTCTTCGGTACTTGCTTTCTCATTGTACCTCTCTGAGCCTCTGTTAGCTTACTCACATCCTTCCGAGTTGCCTTGATTTTGGCCTCTAACCGTTGCTTCCATGGTGGGTATTGTTTTCTTCCATGGTTGCTCTTATAGCCAAGCATCTCAAGGATCACTGCTGCTGAAGTGTAAACCAGTTCATTGGTTTCTGTGATGGTTGTGGTAGGAATTGCCCTCAATGCTTCATTCACAGTTTCCAGTAGACTTTCAGGCAGTACATCACTTAACCGTTGTAGCTGGTGTCGGGGTTGCCTAGTGTTCATTGTAGACATTATCTTGTTTCTCAGGTCAGTTGCTGCCTCGCTCAGCGTAACTGTGGTTGTTGGGGCTGTGTACCCAATCTCAGGGTGTGAGTGTGGTATAACCTCCTCTCTGACCTGTTGTTCTGGCGCTCCCGTGGTATTGGCATTGTACTGTATCACTTCAATCTCAAGCTGTGATAGGAGTTGGCGTTTGTGGATATTTGAGCATTGGGCTACCAGTTGTTTGGCAGTTAGCCTTGATTGTGGGTTTCGAAGCATCCATTCATTCCACATCCTCTGCATGTACCCCCTCTGGGTTGGATTACTTGAGTAGTAGCATCGTAACAGATCCTTGTTCTCGCATCTAGTCCATTTCCGTCTTGTTCCAGTAGCCCACTTTCCATCAGAGTGCTCTGGTCCCCCAGCACCTGACGCAGACCTTGTTTGGCCGGGCGACGTCTGAGCCGGCATGACATGTGGTTCATTGTCTCTCATATAGTGAGGTAGGCATTAGCATTAAGGGTCTTGCCCAAGGACCCTCACTGGGTGATGTTAATTGCCCGTCATTGTTATGGCATTTGCCCCATTTCCATTGTTATGGTAATCGCCCCATTCCATTAATCACCATTAATTGTTCATTCCGCCGTGGGAATCGAACCCGGGTTTCCAGCATGACAGTCCTGCACCTTACCAACCGAGCTACCCAGCCGGTATATATATATATATATATATATATAACTTATCACATTTTGCCAACTTAAATGAATTACTGCAATTGGCAACAAGTAATTGAGTTTACTCATTCCTTTAGGAATTATCCGACATAACCATTTCAGAATTTCCTTGTAGGGATGCTATATAAACTCATCATCCTCTCCCTCCCACTCACTCATGGTGCAGAGGCTTAAGCAAAGTAGGACAAAATAACTCGGCAAAACACAGTAAAACAGCTAAACAACTAAACATTTTTGGTCAAAAACCCACACTTTAACCCAAATCTGTCCAAACAGGCAAAGGGAATGGTATCCCACAATCCCTTGCTGTGCAGATCTAACAGCAGCACCAAAGTTACATCTACTTAGTTGAATTAATTTGAATGAAAGTAAAATAACTGCCTGAAAACTACGTGTTATTTTTAAACTGACTTAACAAAAAAAAGATTTTTAATGATCTTAACTGAAGCAAATAATTAAGTTAGATCAACAATGTAACAAAGTTAATTTTTCCAACATCCATATGTGGTCTGATCACCTTCTCATGGTGGAAAAAGTATTATCTGAGCTTCTTCATCCACTAAATCATCTTCAAATGGACACGCCATGCTGCTTTACCTCTCTCAAAACACCCTAACCTTCAATTAAACCTGCTCCAGACCAGGTTATGTTCAGAGCAAGAGTTGCCATGGCAACTTGACATACCCTGAAACATACCTCCATTTCTGGAACAGATAGTTGAGGTTATCAACTTCCTTGGCCTCAAACTTACCGTGGTAGCTAGCATAACCTGCTTTCTGGAATACCCCCTGAGATTTTATTTTTCGGCCATTTCGCTCAGCTCCACTGTGTGGCCACAAGTGGGCCCGGGTCCGGGTCCCCCTGTGCCGGTCCCCAGCCCGGATAAAATACAGGCTTATGTGAAGAAGGGCATCCGGCGTTAAAGTCTCTGCCAAACCCAATGTGTGGATCAGTGGAAGCTAATGCAAAATGTGCTTATTCCTATAAGCACATTTTATTAATTACATTACATTAACATATACAAGCATAGAGTGCATAGGTGCATGACATGAGGTTATCAAACACCAGACTCACTCCAAACATCTTCTGATATCTTGCAATAGTGGTCTTTTAATTATAATTATTCTGTTTTTGGGTAAATGAAGAAAAACACGTCATTTTCTAGGACATAGTTTCTGCAGAGCACCAGCATTTTAGTAGAAATTTATGTTGTGGGCAAGAATGTTGGCTCAGAAGTAATGCCCTGCAGAAATCCCATGATCCCTCATTGACACTCCCTTCCATTAGCTTACAGCCCCTCACTCCTCCAAGCTAACGAGTAATGTTGGAGCTGTTCAGCAAACCGTTTTGAACCAGATACCAGCTCATCTACAAATGGATGCATCAGAAGCAGAGCGTTTGTGCCCCACCCAACTTTTATTCCACGGCACAAAAATGATCTTTTTTCCCATGGCATTTTTTTTTGTCTGCTCGCAATTTACGATTTAAATAAAGAAATAATCTGAAATGCTAATGATGGAGGCATTATCAGAGAAATGGCTTGAAAAGTGCTTCATTCTGGAATTCAAAGGGTTTGAGAAAACCTGAATGTTTTCATGCATGAAAATGTATTTGTCGTTGTTCTCCAGGACCTGTAACTGTAAAATGACGCCAAATGATCATACCCCTACTGCCATGCATTACAGTTAGGAAAAGTTTTTTTAACCTCTTTTTGTTCAACCTCTTATCACTCCGTGTGATTAGAAATCGCTTCTTTTTTTCTGGCCAAGTGAGTGAGGCAAGAGCTATCAGCAACCAACAAAACACAGATGTAAATAAATTAAAATATATATAAATGCAATGAAATATCAAAGTTTTAACAAGGCAGACCATCCCATCCAAGCTCAAAGAAAACAAGAATTAGACAAATCTCAGGGTTACACAAAAAAGAGCTCTACGTTCCAAATATTGAAAAAGGGTTTAGTAATAAATATCTTTTTTAGCCTCAAAAATTGAAAATGTTGGGAAAAGAAAGACACTTTAGCTAAAGAACTTTAAACTCAGTGAGAAAAGCTCCAAAATAGTATCTTGAGGGAAAAAAATAACGCATACCTGTAAATAAAATCACACATTCACTTATGTGTCAAATATTCAGCTGAAGTGAGACTTTCAGGTCAGCGTGACTGAGTATCAATGCAACCGCAGAAGGAAAATTCCTAAATAAATACACAAAAAGTTGTAAAACTATTATAAAAATTAATAAAATTATGATTTAAAAAAAAGTTGTAACATTATAAGAAAAAGTCAAAAGTATATAAGTATATAAAGTCGTTTGATTATTTAAAAAAAATCACAATTTTAGGAGAAAAATAAAAAGGTTATTTTATCATAGTAGTAGGTTTAGGGGCAGTCATCTGGACTTAGTTTTCAAGTTAGAAGACGTTTCACCTCTTATCCAAGAGGCTTTGTCAATTCTGAATTAGCTGGTCTAAGAGCTGGTATATATGCGCTCATGGGGGAGGAGTCAGACCTGAAACTGGAGGTGTTGTCAACTTAGCCTACATGGTTTCAGGTTTCTGAGGGATAAAGTCGTAAAATTTAGAGAAAAAAGAGAACTGCAATGAACATTATATAGGAGAAACCAAACAACCTCTACACAAGCAGCTTTACCAACATCGCAGAGCCAACCCAAGTGGACTGCAGTGCACCTCCACCTGAAGGCCTCAAACCACTCTTTCGAGGACAGTGAAGTCCGAATTTTAGCCAGAGAGAAAGGATGGTTTGAGCGAGGAGTGAAAGAAACCATCTTTGTCAAGTAGGAGAAACCTTCTCTTAATAAGAATGGTGGTCTCAGGTTTATTCTTCCATCCATCTACGGCAGTGTTTTGAAACCCAAACAAACCGAACCAGTTCCACCGGGGTCGTTAACAGCTGAAAGAGATGACCAGTTTGGAGAGGGAGTCACTGGCTCCCCAACCCCCAGCTGAAGACAAAGGACTCTTAAGGACCTGAAACCATGTAGGCTAAGTTGACAACACCATCCAGTTTCCGGTCTGACTCCTCCCCCATGAGCGCATATATACCAGCTCTTCTACCAGCTAATTTAGAATTGACAAAGCCTCTTGGATAAGAGGTGAACAACTTCTAACTTGAAAACTAAGTCCAGATGACATCCCCTAAACCTACTACTAGGGTGAATGAGAGTCTTCATAGATAAGGTTATTTTATGATTTAAAGTCGTAACTTTACAAGAAAAATTATACCTTTTACGAATGAAAGGTAAATTCTTCAGCAGTGTGATGTCCATCCTATTTCTCTCAATTGCCTGCAACATAAATTAAACAGATAACGTTTAATTGTTGAAACATTTCGAAGCTAAATATAACAATCTACTTTTAAAAGAATAAAACTTTTTCCTAGTCAAATTTCAAACTGAATTATAAATGTACAACTTTATAATTATAAAGTTGTAAACTTATAATTATTTCTATGAATATACACCTTTAATTTTTTCTTTGTAATATTTTGACTTCTTTCACATAAAATATAGACATTTTTGTCTCAATATTAAATCATAAAATTAATTAAAAAAAATATTTTAAAAATCTATTCTCATAAATATTTTAGCCTTTTTTGTCATATTTTTACTTTATTCTCATAAGTCATTTTTGCAATAATTTTTGACTTTATTTGCATAAAATATAGACATTTTTGTAATAATTTTTCAATTCTGTTTTATGTCAAATGTAGAACTTTTTTCTCATAATTTTACAAATTTACTCTCAAAGAATTTTGACCTTTTCCTATCTTTATGACTTAATTCTTATATACATATACTTTTTTTCTATTATGAAGGTCTTACTACTTCTTATAGGTCAGAACAGAAAAAGAAAAAGAAAAAAACACACATAACTAAAAACCGCAGAACATTGTGGTTCCACCAGAGGGCATCAGTAGATTTGGTGCATAAATGTAAAGATTCTTGAAACCACAGGTGTGGACATACTGTATGCCGCTCTGATCATCTATAGTTTTTTTTGTTACTTTAAATTTAAGCAGTTTTGTCAATTCCACACTTGTAAAAGTTTTAACAAAGGCACAGAAATGGCCCCAAAAAAACTCACAAAGGAACTGCTGCTCCATAAAAGAGGATCTGTTTATGTTTGTGTCACATTAGAAGGTTAAGTCCTCGTTTTATTGTTAGTAAAATTAACATATTTTAAAAGAAACAACAACATGATGAACCACATAAACATCCAGAACCATTTTTTTAGTCAGCTTTGTGTTCTTGAGGTCTATCAGATCAAAACTTTCTGATATTTCAAGTGTTTTTCTGAGGGTCACAGTGCAGTTTACTAGAGCCAAAACTGTAGGCATCATAGATTAATATTCATTTTTCTTATTTAACTGTCACGTTAAGTGTTATTGGGTTAACCATATGAAGTCCTCTACATCAAAAAATTGATTGAAATGTCACTTTTTTTCCGATGAAATGCATGAAAAATTGCTATATGTCTTATTTATGAGACATAGATAAAATAATTTATCAGACGTAGGGTGATTTGGTTAGTTAAGCATTCAAGAAAAAAATCTCCTTATTGATTCACTGTCTCAAATTTGATCCACATACATGGTGTAAATGGACTAAAAAGAATTCAATGCTAACAATATTAGCATAATTTTGAATACGGCATTTAGTCATTTAAAAAATGAATGGCAGTAGGTGAAGTTATTGTCATTGTAGTGTTTCGAAAAATAGCAAAACGTTTTTCCGCCAAAAGTGTTTTTGAGATTTCACCGAGGCAGCCATTTTGAAATGAGCAGCAAAAGGCTTCTACTGCCCCTGGTGGAATGATGAGGAACTACAGGGCAGAAACCATGGACCAAGTTCCCTCCAGTGGGTTTTTAAGGAGTGTTTTGATTATTCTAATGTGATAGGAGTCTCAGAAATGTGCGTATCAGATATGATACGAATGGTTAAATAGGGTTAAGATTTTGCAAAGTTTAAAAGAGGTTTACCACTGCAAACCACATTTGTTGATTCACTTCAAAGATTTTATCCCTCAATGAATGGTACAGTATATTGTTAAATTCAGCCGCTGTGGTATAACACAATGTATTTTGTGCTGCAGGTGTAGCTCAGTCTGGTTACCGATAGGCATAAGTGGTAACCCAAATACCCAGGCTTGTAGTGTAGTCAGAAGTGAGAACACGAGATGTCCTTTTGCGAAAACAGGAAGGAATTGCTAACAGATCAACCCTCCAAGGAGAGCACCATCACTTCCCGATTCCTAATTCCCCGTTCTTCTAAGGAGACAAAGAAAACACTCAGTGGCTGGACAACAAGAACACATAACCACATTGTTGTGACAGTGAAATATCTGTGTGTTCCACCATTTAATGCTGAACGCCTCGACCCTTGTTTTGATGGGACTAATTGCAGAAAAGTGAGCTGGCACGCTGAATATTTCTGTTTCTGTAAAAGGCCACAAATCAGGCAGGAAGGGTGTGTGCTGAGTGGTTTCCTCTCTTGTAGCTTGACTGATCAGACTAAGCGGAGGGTGTGTTCTCACTGGGGTTTTGTGGTGACAGTTGTGCTACCAGCCCTAGTTGACTTCACAGCATCGAACCCGATGTCATGAAGAACTAAAAGAGAAAGGAAGCGAGGTCCTGCTTGAGAGCTGCAGCCTCTCTGTGGGCTCCACGGCGTTGAGTAGCTCACTGTGACTGCAGCTTGTCCATGTGACTGAGCTTCCGCTGCCTGCCTGCCTGCCTGCCTGCCTGCCTGTCTGCCTGCCCGCCTGCTTCCGTGAAGAGCAAAGAAGAGGGGGCATTGGTGCTCGAATCGGAGCAGAGGAGCGCTGCAGAACCCATGAGAACACTCTCTGCAGCGGGAGTCAGCCAGCGATATGATTAGGGGATCGACCCTCAGTGGCTCGGGAAATCCACACTTAACCACCAGGGTAAGTCAATGCAAGGTGAAGGTTTTACCCTCATGCACTGATAAATACATGAAAAAAAAGATACATTTTGAAATATTGATGCATTTGAGCTGCATTCTTGAACGATGCGTCCTTGAGCATGCAGATATCATCTTCTTTAAACAGATGCCATGTAGGCAAGTTTTTATTTACAGTCTGTTTTCGGCCTTGACTTTAATTCCAATCATGTATTTTAATGCAGTTGGTCATAGCTTCAACTACTAGTTGGTTTTCTCCTAAACGATAATCAAGTTCAACAACAGGAGTTAAAAAGACGCATAACTGAACAGGACACAGAGGTAAATCCAACTACAGCAAAATGTGGAAATTGAAAAACTAAATAAAAACAACAAATAATGTAACAGACTGCGTCAAAAAGGGGAAAAAGTTTCAAGAAACTTGTTTTAGCAGAAACACAAACACGTCTACCTGAAATTTAAAGCTAAATTTGAGTTTCAGCTGAGAAAACGTACAGCGTAAAGTTATTGGACCTGTAATACCATTCAGCAGATAGTAGAATTTAGGGATATTTTGTTTTAAGATCAAATTGATCAAAACTTTACATAGAACCAGTGCTTATTTAAAACTAGCTCAATCCTAATTTTGATCATTTTCCACAATTCAAATTCTGTTTGTTTTTTTAGTTTTCCTCCCTAATATTATAATGGGACTACATGTAGGAGATGATATAAACGAATTAATGTTATCTTAAATGCGAAAAACCTTGTTTCTGTTGTTTCTTCAATGTGAATCTTTTCAGATATGTTCATCTGTGTTCTCCATGTCTAGACGTAGGGGTTTTAATCACACTGAGGTTAGGAAATATTACTATATTTGAGTTCAAATTAATACAATTTCAGTATTTAATTAAATTAAAAAATATTTTCATGATACATCATGTTCTACCCAACGTTGCCAAAATGAAGTCATTTTTATTATATTATGAATCTTTTTTTCTTCTTAAATACATCTCCAGGTGTAATGAAGTAAAATATGGTTGTAAGAACGGTTCCAGAGCTGTACACCCGTAAAATACAGTTGACGTCCTGGTAAAATAATACATTTTTTTGTGTCTGTCAATCATTTCTTCCATTTTTCAGAGGGAAATGATAAAATGCCAGGCCACAGACTCACTCCTCTTCTCTGCTTGTTGTCCATCTGGAGAATCCTGACCACGGTCTCCAGTCACCCCCACGTCGGCCCCTGTCAGCTGGTAGGACGTCTTACTTCCTCAGCATAAGAAAAAGTGGACCAAAAGGCTAAATAATTGCGAATATAAAGAGAAGAAAAAACATTTTTATATAACAAAAACTGTCCTTGTGGAATCATACAACTGTGAAATAAACCCCTTTTTTTATGTTCAACACGTAGTGTTTTCATCAAAATCTTGGTGAAAATGTTCTTTAAAAGTGACTTTCTAGTGCGTTTTTAAGGCTGGTGTTGTCTGGAGACCAAATTAACAAGTAGATATGTTTACAGATAGTAATATGGTGTAAGTAGTTAATATCACTGACATGTTTGGAGCATTTTAGCTGAGAATCAGTCAACTTTTATATGTTTTTTATTTTTATTTCCCTTCAGGACAAACAAATCCAATCATTTTAATTTGCCATCACATTTATTTATATCAGCGAAACCTTCCACAAGATACTTTGAAAATATATTGGTAAATAGAAAAACAAATTGAACTTAAAATGTGGCGCCAACAGGATTTTGCAATCAAAACCATGGAGGTCTGAATTTTATTCCGCCATTTATCTGTTTATTTTTTAAGTTTTTGCAAAAATTAAAAAAGAAAGTTTGAACAAAAAACCAGGAGAAAGAGCATGAAATTTAAACTCAAACCCCTTCGGTTTGGCACGTGTTGCTAATTTGATTTGGGACTCCACTTAATTTAGCATCAATTTAAATGGGAAAAGCACTGAGGACATTTTTTTTTATTTAATTGGACATACATACAGGCATAAGGTTAAAAGTAAAAACTTGTTGTTTTTTAAGTTTGATTTGTACTTACACTATTCTAACATAGGACACCAGACGGCCTATACCAACTTGAAGTCAAAAGTACATAAAGAAAATAGGCTGATCTGTGGAATTTAGTTAAAAATAATTCATTTGTAATCTATAAAAAACGTGTTTAGCATTTAAAAAGAACTTCCAGAAAACTAAAAAATATTGCAAGGACATTAAAACAAGTTGCTGCCCGTCTTAAAACCCTTTTGAGCTACTGGATGTGCAAACTTGGCACCAAAAGGAACACATTCGTTAAATTTTCCCTCCCCAGCTGTGAAACGCTGTGCTCCATCAGCTTTGATCTGTAAGGTGCTAGCAAAGCTCTGATGTGCACTGAGGGGGTTTAGTGTGGGTCATAGGACGACTGACAACTTCAGCTAAGGCCTACTAGCCTCAGCAGGCTGGATCTTGCAAATGTGGCGCCCCAATGTTCACGTAGTTTAGCACAACAAGAAAATTCTCCTCTAAAACTACACTACATACTCTTATATTGCAAATTAATATTGGGCTTCACTAGCCAAAGTTTTAAGTTAGCTAAAAAAAAGTCGCTTCATGGTGACTAAAGTAGAACCATTTTTTCTTTGCTTCATTTTAAATTATTAAAAAACCAATACTTGAAATTTGTTAAAACATGACAGACGTTTTGTGTTGAAGTTGCTGCAAGGCAGCTAATTTAAAACGTAAAATTGTAAAGCATTAAAGAATGCATATATATATATATATATATATATATATATATATATATATATATATATTTATTTATTTATTTATTTATTTATAAATATATATATGTATATATATATATGTATGTATGTATGTATGTATACATATATATGTGTATATATATATATATATATATATATATATATATATATATATATATATGCATACATACATATATATATATACATATATATATATAACCTAAAGTCATTGTAAAATACCAATGTGATGCCAGCCCATGCACAGCCACACATAAACATGTCTTCTTCTCTTTTTCTGCAGATACAAAGAACAGCCCTCTGCGATTATCGCAAGCTTTCATCTGTACCTGAAGGACTTCCTGACAACATAAAGGAGCTTCAACTCAACTACAATCATATTGTAACACTACAGAACAATTCTCTTCTACGCTACCCCTCACTAACCACCCTGAGCTTAGCTTGCAACAGCCTGAAGAAACTAGAATCCAACACTTTTCAAGACTCTAAATGGTTAGAAAGCCTTAATCTCGCAAACAACAACCTTAACAGTGATTTTCAAGAAAGCGGCCTCGCATTAAAAAACCTGCCAGCTCTGAGATTTCTAGATCTTTCCAAAAACGGACTTCAGGATGACATGGTTTCCACCCTTCTTCAGAATGTGACGTCGATAGAGTACCTCAACTTGTCCGGGAACCTCCTGAGGAGATTAGACGAGACCTCCTTTAGGGATCTGCACCACCTCAAAGAGCTTGATCTCCAGCGAAACCTCATGTTTGAAATTGACGGTGCCTTTGACAGCAATCCGAACCTCCGGCGGTTGAACTTGGCTTTCAACTATCTGCCCTGTCTGACTGACTTCCACATGACCCATCTGATCGTCCTCAACGCTAGCCACAACTTCATTGAGTGGTTCATCTCAAGGCAGGATCTGAACGAGACTTTCCAGCTAGAAACCCTCGATCTGTCAAATAACAAGCTAATCTTTTTCCCCTTCCTGCCCAGTCAGAATAAATTACGCAACCTTTACCTGTCACACAACACTCTAAGGTTCTACGAACACCTGTCCGACAATGCTACGCTACCCAATTCCTCCACAACCGTGGAGTTCTACAATCTAAAGAAGGACCTGCACAATGTGACTGCTCAGCTGTGGGACGACAGCCTTCATGGAGACATTTCCGCCCTTGAGATTTTAGACTTGAGGGGAAACAAGGTGGAGTATTTTCCTCAAGGGTTTATCCGGAAAATGCCCATCCTGTCGAGACTTCACATGAGCACAAACTGTCTGGAAACCTTAAATTTTACATCCGAAAATTTCTCCTGCAGCTTGTACGAGCTGGATGTTAGCAACAACCACCTCAACCTGATCTCGGCAGATAATCACACCCTCGCCACTCTTGGAAATCTGACATATTTCAACCTGAGTCGGAACTATCTTAAGATGATTCCCTCTGGATTATTCTCCTCACTGTCAAACATTCGATCGGTGGATCTGAGCTATAATGACATTGGCGTGTGCCTCAAAAAGACAACAACGTTTACCAACGCTTTTTCGGATTGCGTTAATTGGCAAAACATTGTTTCTTTGAGGCAGCTTCACGTCATGGGATGCAGCCTCCAGACAATCCCAGCATTTGCTTTCGCAGGACTGTCGCTGACACACTTGGAGCTCTCCAATAACCCTGGAGTCATCATGCAAGATTCCTTACAAAGTTTGAGCAAGACACTGCAGTATCTCGGCCTGGGAAACACCCAAATCCAGAATCTTGACTTCTCGGCTTTCCGAAATTTGAAGTCCCTAAACATTTCAAAGAACTCTCTCTCTCAAATCCCTCAGTCACTTCAAAGAGTTGATCTGAAAGTGTTGGATTTGAGCGACAACAATCTGTCCTCGATCCCCATGGGTCAGGCCCACGTGCTGGCCTCAAAGCTTCAGACCGTCTTCCTTACAGGAAATCCGTTCAACTGCTGCCAAGCGGAGTGGTTCAGGACATTCGACGCAACAAAAACAGTCACCATCGTTGCTCGGTCTGAAATACAATGTAAGGACATCTTCCAAACACACAGAATAAAAGACTCCCAGAGGTTCTCATGTCAGGAAGCAAGCGAATCGATGCTATGGTACATCCTGCTGTTAGTTCCCATTTTCCTGTCTTTTGGAGGAATGGCTATCGTTGCCTTCCTCGCCTTCAAACCCAAGTTGCTACGAAAATCTTTCAAAAAGAAGTATTTAAAGCCCACATCTTACTGATAACTTCCCTCAGAGAGCTTTGTTCAACAGTATGTTAATAAATGTCAATGTAAAATGATGATAAAAAGGTTTTTTTTTTGTTTTTGTTTTTTTTTACAAAAATGACTATTTAAATGCAGATCCAGTCCTTTTTGTCAGATTGTTCAATAAATTGTGGGTCAAAACCAACCAAGACCTGATTCTGTAGAGTAGAACTGTGTGTGTGTATGTGTGTGTATATGTGCAAAGATATGCAGAAGTAATGTGATGCAAGCTTTTGCTATAAGCAGCAGAGGAAACTTGAAATTTCCTGTTTTGATGATATGCAGCAACTGCCCAGTTCTGTATCTCGAAGAGGAGGGGTTGCGGTTTCCTTCCCATCACCGAGACAAAGTGGCTTGATCAACACCACATTCCAGAAGGGGGGGGCAGTGTTGACCTTCCGATCGATCCTCCCCCATCAATTCCTTTGAATTCTCAACCAGCCGGTTAACAAGTTCCAATCTTTAATCTGTGTGTCTTTATCACAAAACAGATCAGTGTTGCAGAAAAAACCCTCATGATTCTGCAAAGGTTGCCGTTCAGAAGTTGGGTGGCACTTCGAGTTCTACAGCTGTACACAGTGCTGGGGCCTAACCAGAGAGTAACCAAAATACCACTGTGGTGATGCGCCGGGTCATGGTGGTTGGAACATAAAAAGAGAAACCAGAATGAAGCTTTGCCAAAGCCTCAATCAAAACTTGTTTTTTTCTCAAAAAACCTCCGCCTGACATGAAAAGTTGCCATATGGTGACAATCCAAACTTCACCTGCGTTTGTGTGGCAAAAAAAAAGAAGAAGAAATGTATAGAGGACAGGCCGTAACCAACAGCTGACAGGACAAACACGTTTAGCCGTGAAGGTTTCAATTTGTTAAGGTTTCTAATTTGATTAAAGGATGTGTGAAGAGTGACTCATGTGTGGGACTGGATCCCTTTTTAACTGGTGGCATGAGAATAAACAAAACATTGGGTCAAACTAAAGTTCTCAACTTCTACCTACAAAGTTAGGGTTAGATAGAAACCCAAGAACTTTGCTTATCTACTGGAGTGAAAGAGAACATGTCAAGAAGCGATTCTGGTGAAAAACCCACCAAAAAAGGAACTTCTACGGAAATAAAATCATTTGAGGAAGGGCGTTTGTTGCCGGCCAGATTGGGGGTTTAAGAGGAATTTAGTTTGATTACTCAGCCGCATTTAGTGAAATGTTGAAAGATAGATTTAGAAACAAAGAAAGAAAAGAATAAAAAAAATGGAAAATAAAAGGCATACCACCCAAACTTCAATTTTAACATTTAACTTCCTAAGATGAAATATTACAATCCATCGCAAAACTGCATTAGACTTCTTATCATCTAAAGTCTAAGCAGAACATTTCATTTAATATTTATAAACTCCTTGCGCAACCCAAACTTCACTTTACCATCCATCCATCCATCCATCTTTTTTTTTAAACCTAAACTCTTAAGAGGGTTCACTCTAACCAATAGAAAACTATTAAATATACAACATTAGACATTTTGGAACACACTTAGACTAAGGTTTTTGAAATTCACTGATTCTGGAAATTGTTGTTTTGAGAGAAAGAATTTAAATAAAGAATCCAGGAAATCCCATCATTTTGATTTCTTTTAATGAATTGATTTCTATAATGGTAAGTAAAAGAAATGTTTGATCAAAAATAAAAGCTCACGTCAATACTTTGTAATGTGAAGTTGGTTGTCAATAACAGGTCAAATGTTTTGGTAGGTTTAGGTTTGACAACACACTGTAGCAGCTATACTTTGGTCCATTCTTCAATACAGATCTCCTCTAGAGCTGTGATGTTTTGGGCTGTTGCTGGCTGACATGGACTTTCAACTCCGTCCACTGATTCTCTATTGGATTGAGGTTTAGAGACTGGTCAGACCACTGCATAAGCTTTTTTATGTGGCCACTCCTCCGTTGCCTGGGTGATGTGTTTGAGATTTTTGTCATGCTGGAAAATCCAACCACATTTCACACTCAATGTTTTCACCGATGGAAAGAGGTTTTTTTGTCTATTATCGAACCATACGTGGACCCATTCATTCTTTCCTTCATACAGATCAGTTGTCCTATCACCTTTGCAAAAAAGCAGCCCCAAACCATGATGTTTCCACCCCCTTGCAACACAGAATTTGTCCCCTTCCAAACACAGTAAGACATTCTTTCCATCCTCCTTAGGATCATCAAGATGGTCTCTAGTTCCTCCCAGTCGTGTCCTTGGTGTCCTTTGACAGCTCTTTGGTGTATTCCTGGTGGACAGGCTGCAGTCCGTCTGTTTAAGGGTGACAGGTGTCTTTTATGCAGTTAATACACGTCACCAGTGAAGGATAGAAGAGCGTCTTAAAGAGGAAAAAATATGTCTGTGGGGGACAGAAATCTTACTTTTTGTTAGAGCGAAATACTTACTATCTGCCTAATTATACAAATAAATTCTTTCAAAACGATACAATGTAGTTTCTTGGATTTTTTGACATTCTGTCTCATTTGAAATGCATGCTGAACATTACAGATCTTTTATTTAGCCTCATTGTACCTTGTGTATACTGTATCCCAACTCCCACTGTAGGAGCCATAATGAAGGTGGCACAGGTGAAGCGCTGCGTCATCAGCCAGGTTGTGGGTGTGTCACTGGGGGCGTGTGTGGCACGAAGTTTGAAAGGTGCTCACTTACTCGCTGGCGAAGCATTAGAATGGATGAGAAAGTGGGGTGAGCCGCGGTGATCACATAATTTGTTGACCACGTCACTTGACCGCGTCACCTGAGTAGTTTTGGAAGCCTGTCACTGCTGGAATATTAAATTTATCAATCATTTGGACTGTATGGATTGGAAACCTGCAGAAGGAAATAAATACTTCGCAGGCAGGCAGACGTTTGGACCTTTTATTGGAACGCGCGTCGGACAAAGAAGCCGCAGCTTAGCCCACGGCGGCCCTCAACGCTGTTTAGCCGCAACTCCCACTGTCCAAGTGCCCAGGATAGCACAAGGGTTACACATAACCTCCTGCCCATATGCACTATATTATAAATAAGTACTTTACACATTTGTAGTACAAGCTACATTATTCATTGCATATAGCAGATTTACTGTCTAAATACACATATAAACTTTCAAGTATGCATTTATGACTTTTTGGGATAGGGAAGCAATTGTATTGTGGTGATAGACAAGCTTTGTGTTGTGTTTCTCAAATAATTAACTAACTGTGTGGAGTGTGTCTTACTTATTAGGGCCAAAACGTTCTAAAAGAAAAACCTTTCAATAATATATTATATAATATATAATATTCTGTGGGTACTAAAAGTGGATTTAACATATTAAAAGTCGTTCCAAGTACCGGTACATCATTCAAACAGCCATGAAAAGGGACGAGCAGCACCGCCCGATTGAAGCACCTTCACATTGGTAGTAGGTAGTCAAATGTTGCAGGTGAACTTGTCCCCCCAAGTGTCATCAGCAGACCTGTGTAATAACAGAACTTCTGGTAGAGTTTGTGACAGACCCAGGAGTGGAGCCCCGCCAGTGAAAGACCCCAACCATGACCAGTACCTAAAGAACACGCATCACACGCCCAATGGGAACGCAGCTTTAGAACATCATGAGGCTAGTGAGGAGCATGAATCATCACAGTTTAGCTGTCATTGCATCAAATGAGGAAAACACCTGCTACTGACATGGTCAGTTTTTGTCATTTGGAGCTGTCTTTACCATTGTCTTAGTTTGTGGGTTAATAAACTCCAAACTAATGAAAAAGTGTTTGTGTTAACAGTTATAATAAAGTTAACTTTTACATATTTCATTAAAATTAAGTTCAAATAGGAAAATGACTCATTTAAATAACAATATCCCTAACTCATTGTGATTAGTGTAGAACTCATTTCATGTTCTAAAGTGATGATTCAACCCTGTCAACGCTTGTTTACATCGGCCTGTTCTGCGTCAACATCTGAGAATAGAAAAAAACAAAAAAAAAAAGAGGAAGTGCTTTCTTTCAGAACGGCTAAACGAATCAGGCAGCTATTCGTTTGGTTGACACAAGTTACTGTAACAGCGTGAAGGAACGCATCGGTTGTCTTCTGAAATGAGCCAGAACTTGTCTTAATTTAATCCAAGCAGTAATTCTTAGAGCTCATCCAGATACTTCATTTAAATTAAATGTAATGGTTTGCTGTTGTTTGTCCCCAGATGTGCAGGCAGCCTGAAGAAAGGACTTCCTCTTCTGGATGAGGTTCCTTCATGGACCTCATCAGGCAGGAAGAGCTTATTATAAACGCTCTCGTGGACTGTTAGGGGGTTATTGTGAAATGTTCTAAAGCAGTGTGGCTCAAGAGGAAATGCAGAAAGCTGCACATGCTGGGAGACAAAAAAAAAAAAAAAGTTTAAGTTGCCTGAACCTGCACGAGAAGATCATCAGATGGAGCAAAAGTGGCAGAAATCCTCTGAGATTACTTTAGGTTCAGGAATTTTTCTTCTTCCTGTTCATTACATTTTTCACCTCCAAACTCCTGTAAGGGCTCAACTATTTCAAAACATTTCCCATAAACCATTTTAATTCATGCCAAAGTTGATGTGGTTTGTGGTTTTTGTTGCATTTTTGTTTCAAATCCTCCTTTCCGTTGGAACAATCAATGTAGGATTTGCCCCAAAATACACTCACTTCCCGCTTCAGGATGCTCAGGTAGTCTTTCCCGCCCCCTAGTGGTTTCACCAGGAATCTACGAGGCCCAACACAACAACACTTCTTTTACATACATTTATTTCACAGCTGAGCTGTTGCATCAGTTACACACAAGACATAAGCACTAATAATAAAGTTCCCACAAAATAGTTTAAAAAAAAGTTTATCCATACACATTCAGAGTAAAGCGGCGTGTTAGTAATAAACTGGTAAATATTGGAAATTTGAGGGAATTAAGGGGTAAATGGCAAATCGAGAAGAAATAAATACTGTGTGCAGTTTGCTGTGCAGGGATACATTACATACATGGAGTTACAGAGGGCGGCGGCTTTTCTTAAGTAAAAAGGCGGAGGAGTTGGTTTCCAGAGATTTAAAAATACTGGAGGGTTCAGTCCAGACCTCGTCAAAACGGACGCCGCTCTGTAAAATAAGACAAAATCTCACCAGTTTCAGCTTGAAGTGCTTTTTTTAAATATATTTGAGGGGGAAAACAAATGTATTTAGGTCACCATCAGGTACGCCTTGTAAACAAACACTGCTTTAAAAAAAAAAAAAAAAAAAAAAAACTAAAGCTGGCAGATACACGTGGTTTTAGAAAAAGGCACTGCAGGAAAACGCATGAGCGACGGTGTCCGTCTGCGTTCCCGCCGAGGACGATGAATTCTAAAAGAAATGAGTGGGAGTCGGGGAGGGGGGGGGGGCTGTCCCTGCTGCAGGGCATAAACAGCAAACTGAGGGGGAGGGGCCTGTGTGCCTCAGTTCAGCAGCTCCAGGTAGGTGATGGGTACTTTGCCCTTCTGGCTCCCGCGCTCTCCCATCAGCCAGTCTGAATCCATGCCGAAGACGCTGCTGACCGTGATCACCTGTCAGGACAAAAGGCCTTTTTTACGTCACAAAGATTTTTTTAATTTATTAAAGCAGCTAAAGTTTTATTTTAGCACCATTGACTGTCTATGTAAGAGATGTCCGGCCTGCTCTTAAGTATTAGGGGTGTGGCCTTCCAACATGCTCACTCCTGATTGGTGAGCGTGGTTGCCATAGAAACAATAACTCAGACTGATCACTATTTAAGATGTCTGGCTACTACATGGCAGTATCACAAAAGAAAGCTTTTTCATTGGAACTGGAAGTAGGTCATTTTCTGTAGGTGACGGCATACTCACTCACTCACTCACTCACTCACTCCAGTTCTTGTATACAGACAATACTTAGCCTCAAAACAACGGAGGATACCGGCCGACCGGCCATTCAGCTTCACAGCTTCAAGTGCTGCTTGGAGGCTTTGAGGCTTAGAGGTGGTCCTGGGTTTCGACCCGAGGAACTTCCTGCTGTACGTTTGGCGTTTTCCCTGCTCACCTCGTCAGCCAGCAGGGAGAGCTCGCTGCTGCTGGCGGCGTCGTAGTCGTAGAGGACCCGGGCTTTGCGGCTGCCGCTGAAGCCGGCCGACGCACTCAGGCTGCTCTGGCCCGCCGACACGCTGGGCAGGGAGGCTGACACCGGGATGGTGGGCACGGAGATGCTGGCGCCGGCCGACACCTGGTTGTTGTTGGAAAATGTGGAGGGAAAGCTGGTGGGAGGGGAGGGGAGGGGAGGGGAGGGGAGGGGACATGATCAGTGCAGGAACTGCTGCCCAAAATGAGAAGTTGAGTTCATCTTGAATGAGAACTTCTGAGAATGGAGTTTTAGTTTGAAACTAGTTCTACTTTTTCCATTTTCAGCTGGATCAAAGAAGGTTTCACTTCCAGAAATGTTGAAAACTTCCCTTTAGGTTTTCTTGCAACAAAATAAAAACATGAAAACAACACCAGCTGCTAAAACGTGAACGTTTGCTGCAGCAGAATGATCACCTGCCCAGCTGCTTCTGCAGGTCCACCATGTACTGGTAGCACTGAGCATAATAGGTGGTTTGGGCCTCCACCAAGTCGTTCAGGCAGCGGAGGTGGTGTGCCTGCGAACGCACAGAGGAAGAGTTGAGAAACGGCGGCGCCGTCCAGCGCTGGGTGCGGATGGGCGACATACATGGGTGCTGCTGACGCCCTCTAGCAGCAGGCGTGTGATCTCCGCCTGCCGATCGAACTCGCTCTGCGTCATCCTGAGCTCCTGCTCCGCCTGCAGGGAAAGAGACTCAAAGAATGAAGCCGCTCGGATCTCACTTATTTCTATTTCATGAAACAGGTTTTGGAGCGAAATGTCATCATATGAACAGCTCCAGTTTACAAAGGGTGCTTTTATTTTGAAGACCCACTCTGATGAAAGTTGGGGTTTTAACTTGTTCTTGTGGCATTTTTTTGATAAAAGGACATTTATGAAGAAAAACTTGCTCAAAATTGCATTTCTAAGTATTTCTTTATGCAAATTGTTGCAAATCAGGAGAAGACGAAAAAGAAACACGCCGTTTGGTAAAGAGCTTATTTGTGACGAAGGGGGCGGACTAACGGTGTTCTGCAGAAACTCTGTCCATGACAATGACTGGGTATTGTTTTATTTTTGGCTGACAACGGCATAATCGTTTTGAAAATAGATCAACAGATGAGGGGAGTGGGACTTCAAAACGGGTCTTTTTAAGCCCATTTCAAAATAAATCAAATAATGTGGAATAGATCCAATTTTGCTTTACTTCAATGGGAAAAATGCATTTATCACTAAGTTTTATCCAATGTTTGCCAGGATGAGGATGTAGAACTTTCCCTTCCACTTTAACTAATCCTTCGATTGACGAGGAAAACCCAGACGTTCATGGATCTTTTCATCTGTAGGTGGATGCATCAGAGTGGAGCGGAGCAGGGAGCGTGGGGCCCGCCGTCTGGAGCGTCTACGTCACTGCTACAAGCTTCTTACAGCTGCATTTTGTTTTTATCTGCTCCTGATTTACAACTACTTGAATGAATAAATGCTAAGAAATGCAATCTGAAGAATAAATGATTTGGTTTCTGTCCTCCTCCATGTTGAAAACACCATTTTCAGTGGAGTGGGTCTTTGAACAAGTCGGATTTGTAGGTTCGGTTTCTGCAGGGTTTGGCTCATTGTCCATGTATGATGAGGGTTATGGAGGGACAGGCAGCGTGTGTGCTGCTGGCTTTACTAAACATTGCTCCAACATTCCACTCACCTCTTATTTCCTCCGCTCACATCTGCAGCTTTAAGTTATAATAAAAAACAAAACAAAAAAAAAAAAACAGTGACACATGAGTTAGAGCTGCAGCTGCTGCACGGCCAACACGCCGTGGCGCCGTGTTTGTGAGACTGTGACACACAAGCTGACGGGACGTTCTTTATCAAAGCAAACCGCTCAAATGTGCAGCTAGTGTTACTCGCTGAACAGAAACCAACAACAAATGTTTCACAATCACTTTCTTTCAACCCGTTTATTCTGTCAAAATTCAAGAAAGCTTTCTGGGAAATGTAGGCATTGAGGCACAGAGGTGCAGCTCCACTGCAGAAATACTTAGACTGACGCTTCAGGAGGAAAACGCAGACGAAACGGAAAACACATTTATGACTACGACTAGTTTTCTTAGGTGGGAAACGCGGGTTTAACTGAAGTTGCTCTGAAAAAATAAGAATCTCCAAAGATTCTAATGCTAGAAGGAAGATGAAGATAGAAAAGATGCTGAAGAAGAACAGAGTTCAGTTCAAATCAGTCGGACTCCTAAAACTGAGAACATAGTGAGAGCAAAAAGGGAACTCCTCACTTCCTGTAGCTCCTCATGTGACTTCATGAGTCACATGAGGTGAAACTTGTGTAACTGTGTGTGTGTGTGTGTCCATTAGGACTTGTGTGGATGCAGAGAGAGACTGAGAAGGACACGCCCACATCTTTAAGGCAGATCAACTGACACTAATTAGGAATCTTTGAGTGAGTTTTCTTTGTGCGTCTCTGTGGGTGTGTGTACATGTTGTGTACGTACATCTGTGTGCATGTTCTCTGTGTGTTTTTCTGTTTGTGAATGCACACATGCATCAGTGTATGTGTTTGTGTGCTTATTGTGTGTATGCATGCCGTTTGTGTGTGTTTGTGTGTGCATCTTTGTGCGTGTGGGTCTGTGTGTGTTGTTGTGTCTCTGAAGGCACACATGCATCACTGTATATGTGTGTGTGCAGTGTGTGCATAGTGTGTGTATCTATGCTGTTTGTGTGCGTGTGTCTGTATGTGAATCTTTGTGTGTGTGTGTTTGTTTCTTATGTGCATCTTTGTGTGTGTGTGTGTTTTTGTTTGTGTGTGTGTGTGTGTGTTTTTGTTTGTGTGTGTGTCACTATGTGAATCTTTGTGTGTGTGTGTGTGTTGTTTTTTTTCTTATGTACATCTTTGTGTGTGTTTGTGTATGTGTAGGTGTGTGTGTGTGCATCTGTGTGTGTGTGTATGTGCATCTTTGTGTGTGTGTAGGTGTGTGTGTGTGTGTTTTGTGTGTGTGTGAGTGTGTTTTGTGTGTGTGTGCATCTGTGTATGTGTGTATATGCATCTTTGTGTGTGTGTGTGTGTGTGTCCTCACAGCAGCTCTGGCGTCACTCATCCTGGCTTTCTTTAGTCGGGTTTTTGCTGCATCCAGGTCCAGACGTTTCACCTGCAGCAGCTTCCGCTCTTTCTAAGGAAAACATTGAAGAAAAATGGTTCATAATATAATTTTGAAAAACATAAAAAGGTTTCAAAAACCACAATAAGTAGGATTGTGTAATACAAATGTTGTACATGGCAAGTTAATTTTTTTAACAATTCAAGGTGTTTTACATAAAAGACACAGTTTGCCCGAAAATGAAAGGAGTTTTCATTCAAATAAAATGTAAAGAAAGTTATCTTCATCTTAAAGGACCAGAATAGATGTTAACGTCTGAATCCAAACTGATCACATGCAGCTGAGAACAGGCGAGTCTTTCACCTGGATTGAAATCAACGCTTTCAGCTGATCTGAGGCTGTGACTGAGCCACAGATCTGTGGAGCATAGAAGCTGAATGCAGCTCCTCCATGTTTGGTTTATGACAAAAAAGCAGATCCAGATGAGCAGAGAGCTCCGGCTGCTGCATCAGGAGGTCAATCATGTGTTTTGGTGCGAAACCATTCAAACTTTCTAAAGACCTCAGAGCTGGACTGATGGGGTTCTACTTCTTTTCAGTCCTTGGGAGAACCCAAGCAGCAGAATTCTGAATAAGCTGCAGTAGCTGATAGTTTTTTTGGTAGTAAGAACACCGTTCCAGTCGTCAAGTCGCCTAAAGATGAAGGCATCTCAGATCTTTAATCAGTGAATTCATCTTAAGAAGACAGTTTGCGACTGCATTCATGTGTCTGCGTCCATGACGACAGCCAAGCTTCTGGCCTGGTTGGTGGTTTTTAGACGAATAGATTGAAGCTCTGTGGCGACCTTTGGCCCCAAAGACAAGACCGTCGGTTTGACTTTTGTTGGTTTGTTTGAAGTAAGTTGAGACAAATCCAGCTATTAATGTCCTCAATGACATGACGTCTGTTTTCATGGATTCCAGTCTCTGGTTTGATTTGCAGCTTTTCAGACTTTCATTGTTGACAGAAGAGGAAACCTGTGATTTAAAAGAAAGCTCATGTTGTCAAAACATGACGGGGGAATCTCTAAATGACATGTCCGTGTCTAGCAGCTCATGTTGATCCTCCGAACCAGGGGTGTCCTACATGTTTTCCACCAAACAAGCTCCTTATTGGCTAAACACGCCTGATCCAGGTAATCAGCAGCAGACCAGGCAGGATTTCTGGAAAACCAGGAGGAGGGTGGACCTCCAGGCCTGGATGTGGGCACCCATGAGCCAAACGCAGACTGAGTCGGTCGTCAAACTCACCAGGATGGTTTTGAAATCACCTTCCAGAAAATTTCGAAAAGGTGTGAGGAAGTTGATGGCGGCACTCTGGATGAACTCGCGCTCAGCCCCGCCAATCTGCTTCTGCGTCTCGCCGCATTTTATAAGGGCGTTTCCTGTCACGGTCAGCACAGGGGAAGCAACGCACTTTACACAGAGCAGGAACAGACCCACAATGCAGCAGGAAATGGATTCTAGAGCAGACAATCAGAGCCAGATGACATATCTAAGGCTGCCAGCAGATAAGAATATTAAAGCTTATATCTCATTATAAAAACATAAACCGATTTGACTCTAGAAGGAAAAAAAACTCAAACCAGCTCGAAAAAAAATGAGAATTTACAGCGAAATTTAACAAAAGAAGACATGAAAAGTAAAGAAAAACTTTTTCTTTTTTTGACACCAAGCTAGACACAAAAGTGTTTAAAGTTTTTAACTACATGTTAAAAACAACAACTTTCACACTGTTTTGTTGTATTTTTTAACACATAATTGATGCTTTCTCAAACTAAAACACCTCAAAACAAACCAGCTCTGTGTCGTTAACAGTTTCTGTTCGAATAAAGTTATGGTTTGAATGTCTGGCGGAACAAAACGGCCTTAAGAAACAAAGATGTTACTGATGCAAAAACAAACAAAAAAAACACAATCACGGCATTGTTGTTGGTTATAATATGAATTTTTTTTAACTTATTGATTCCATTCTTTGTGCAATCCCACCTACACCAACATTTATTTACAGACTCACTAGTAAAAATGGCGTTTTATCCCCCCTCAGATTTCTACTCTGCAGCAAAAGAAGCTGCTTCATCACAGACAACGTTCATGACAGACAGCAGGTGTCGTCAGAGCGTCACGGACGCCACTCACCGTACGCCGTTCCAGGGCCGAATTCACTTCCTGACTCGATCATGGACTGTCCCAGCAACTCGTGGTTGTTCATTCGCGTGGGGGCTTTTTTCTCCAGCTTCTCGTACACAAACTCCTCCAGCCGGACGTCTGCAGACGACAGCGTCCAAACTCAATCATGGAGTCACAAGACTTGTGTGGGAAAAACCAGCAGCAGCTTTCATCAAACAACCCCCCCCCCCCCCCCCCCAAAAAAATCTATTCATGTGCATGCAAAATGATTTTTCTGACTCGTCTGACGCCGTTTGTTTGGAGTTAAAACGGCGCGTGACAGACAGAGACGGAGTGAAGACAATTGCATTAGACCTGGAACCTCCAGACGTTCTGTTTGTTTGGCTTCTGATGGGGTTCGGACCGCAGTGAGACGCCATCACAGTGCAAGGCCAACAGCTGAGGCCACAAGGACGCCCTCCAACACGACGCGACCCCCCCACTTCCACCAATACTCACGCTGCAGAGCTTTTTAGACCAGATCCTACTCTGATAGTAAAGAAAAACTTTTAAAATGTCTACATTTCAATTGATTAAGACCCTTGAGGTTATTCAATTACTTAAAAAATATTTAGAATACAAATTATAAATGCTTGCATTCAGTTACAATAAAAAAAGTAACTAGTATAGAATTTTATTGTTATTTTTAAGTATTTTTGTTGTTTAGAGTGGGCAGTTGAGATATTAAAACAGGTCATTATCTTTAAAAATAAACACCCAGGTGAGGGGGGAGCCTATTTTACCACTAAGAATTCCAAGATGGACAAATTTTTAAGGAATAACAACCCCCCCCACCGCCGCCTAAATGATCATATACGATTTAAGACACAGCCACTATTAAAAAATACCCTAAATGAGACTTTGAGACACTTAATTTTAATGATAACATTTCAAAGTAATTGAATGACAATACAATGATTGATCTAAAATGAAAAAAAATAAGGTTGATGGCCTAAAAATAATGTAAAAGTTAATATTTAAACATTTTATGCAGCCAGATGCCTTAATTTTGGAATTGTCTTTACTTTTTTAATCATTGTACATGGTTTTAATTTAATAAGAAAGTACATCAAGCCCTAAAAGTAGAAGAGCTAGCTTGAGCATTGCTATAAAAATCACTATAACCACCAATAAGAATGTGAATTCTGTATTTATATATTAATAGTTATTAATTCATTAGTAATTTTATTAATAATCCAGCAAACACTTGACATTCCCCCCACTTAAAAGAGATGAATTAACAAACATGTCTGCCACCAAAATAAAAGCTCCAGTGTGTTGCTATATGAGGTCTGAATGCATTAGTGTGGTCTTCTTACTCGGGTTTGGCTGGAGGAGGACCTCTGTCTGCTTCATGATCTTTTCTGTCCACTGCTTGGTGTTCTCAGCTCTGACCAGCAGGTTCTCCAGGTGAGCGTCCAGCTCGGTCTTCTCAGCCTGACCGAGCTTCTCCTCTGTAAACTGGACAATGCGGATTGAGTTGAGGAGCTGACTGTGACTGTATCACGGTTAGCATGAAGGGAAGCTAATGGAAATAGAAGTTCACCCGATGATCTGATTAGCATACGGTTTTTTCTGTGGCTTTAATTCGCAGTTTGAGCACAACTTGCTGTTTTGTTCAACAAACTAAAACACTCTGACAAATAAAAATTAAATTCACGGCGTGTAAGAATAGTTTTAGTGATAAATGTGCTAATTAGCTCTACAAAATTCGCAGCGCTAATGTTAGCATCTTAGCAAGTGAGCTAACGCCTTCTATACTGATAAGGCTAACGGCTAAAGTCAGCCACAACTTCCCCCGTCAGTGCATAAACTTACTTGTACCGCGCGGCTCAGAAAAGTACCGGCGTCTGCGGCGAACCGCTTTACATTGAAATCCATGGCACAGCTGTAAAGATAAAACCCTGCTACTAAATCAGGTTGGTCTCACACTCCAACTGCCATCACTAAGGAAAATGTCATTGAAGCAAAATTTCGTCGCTGGTCCACCCAGCTGTTTAGCTAGACAAAGATAGTATACTCCAAGATGGATCCCGTTACCACCCTAAAAGTTTGACAGCAATGACGGGTTGTGCGCATGCGCTCAATGAATACCGAAATCACCAGAAAACGACATTTAACTGACAAATTAATAACTCAAGAAAAACCAGAGGGAACAAAATAAAAAATTATATTTTTAAAATACAATTATAATAATATTCCAACGCAGGCATGACCGAAAAACTTCAAACATACATTTTTAGGTGGCAAAACCTTAAAACGAACATAGTCGAAGGTGGAAGGTTTCCATCTTTCTTTGCATGACATCTTGGGCATTAAGATCCATTTGCTGCATACATATTACGCGGAAATGTCATAGTTTCGTGTCGCAGTTACACTGTGTACAGTTTATTATCATATTTAGATAAGATAAACTAGGGAGTGACAAGAAGTGAGAAGTCTTTTAAATTGCTGTTTGCAAGGTGTGTAATAAGACATTCCTACAAGTGTTTGTAATAACTTTATTAACACTGATATTTTTTATAATGTACACACATCATTTAAAGACCCACTACAATGAAAATCATAATTAAAACCCACTGGGAATCTTTTTAAAATAGATCAAAAGATGATTGGAGTGGGATTTTAAAACACACACTGAATCCACCATACAAGCAGAACACAATAGTGACTTTATTTTGCCTCTTTATAGAATACAAATAAAGAAAATAAATGGTAAACAAGGGCATAAAGCAACTTTTTTTTTAAATTTCTAATTCATATTTCAAGTTCTATTTAATTTTTAAAACTATGTTAAACTATGTTGGTATTGTTAAAGGGTACTGTGTCTGTTATTTTTTTTATTATTTTTTTAAAGATGTTTAATTTTGTAAATAGCTTTGTGTTACGTTTATACTTTATAAAGTTGGATTGGATTTGATTTAATTAACTGCAGCACAAATCCCGGAACAGACCCTTTTCATGTGGCGTCACATGATTGGCATTTTTGTCACGTCACCATTAAAAGGGGCATTTTTTAAACTAGAAATCTACTTTCATTGTTTAAAATTTGCCTTTTTCTTCTTAATGAGTTGTTTTGGAGAGTGACATCAATATGCAATGTTTGGATGTGGTTTCTTCTTGTTTCTGGTGGAGAACTTAAGCAAAGTGTTTATGGTCGGAACATGAGTCATCCAAGGCAGATAAATTAAAAACGACTACATTTTTATGGCTTTTTGCACAAAACGTGTAGAGATTGAATAAATATGGTGCTTTTTTTTCTGCAAACCTTTTCTTGTGCAAAAAGGCATCTTTGAAGTGAAGTCAGGCCAATTTTTTTTAGAAAGACACAACCCCTCGACAGATCTGGTTGTGATTATGCCAGAGTGGGACTGCTACCTGCTGTGTGGGAGGAAGTCAGGCAGAGGGAGACTTCCCCTCTGCAGGCTTCCAACACACCGTCAGCTGCCATCTCTGCCTCCGTCCTGCATTCAATAAAACTTTTGCACACCAGAAACTAAAGCTGCACAACTGCAACTGTTGGTTTAAAACATTTCCTTATGGTCAAGGCAACAAGAGAGGCATAAATACTGAAAACCAAACAGTTTTTCACTGTCTGTCAAGCTGCGTTTTTAAGTTAAGATGAGGACAAATCTAACTTTCATGCATGTCGGGGTGGCGGCGTTGAACACATCAGCACTTGTAGAAAGACTGCAGAGCAGAGCGGGGGCCTCTGAGGAAGGTGGAGGTTGTTCCAGCAGTAAATCCGCCCGTCGCTGCTGTTTCACTTCACGATAACAGAGAGCACTCCGAGGAATAAGACCAGAGAGCCCTGCTCTGAGCTGACAAAAAAGGATTTTCCGATCAATCCCTGATATAGACAACAGAGCAGAAGCACGATGGGAGCAGAGACGTCCAAAAACCAGAAGCCTGCACTAACTATCACTTGGTTACATGATGGAGCTTCTGACAGAGCAAAAGGATTCAAGTTTCATTCAGCACATGACTTTAGAATGAAGCTGTCATTAGCTGCAGCTGCCAAAGAAAACCCATCTGTAACGGGAAAGTCTGCGAGGATCGTGTCCCTGTACGCCAACGCGACATGGCCTGTTGTGTTGATGGAAAAGCGGGAGCTGCACTACACGCTTTGACTCTTGTTGACCACACTTTTGGCCAGCTCCAACAGCAGAGGGAATCTGAGCGTCCTCTTCCTCCACGACTCCGGAACTCCCTGAAGACCGCTCTGAAAAAGACATGAGGCAAAAAAAATAAATAAAAAAAAACCGCTGAGTCTTCAGCGTAAATGAACTGGAACACTTTCCAAATACTAAAAAAAAAAAAAAAGCAAAAATCTACAGGAAAGGCTGCTTCCATCCTGCATAATTCTTCCACAGTAGATAGGGATGGTCTTTGATTATGATCATGCTACCTGATGTGTGGGAGGAGAGGTGGCTTGAAAAAGCCTGTGCCATTTTCTAGGACCTCGTTTCTGCAGAGCGGCAGGAGTTCATTAGAAATTTTGCCACTGTAAGATAGCAAGAGAGGTGTCCAAATCCAGGCCTCGACAACAAACAAGCTCCTTATTGGCCAACTACACCTGATCCGGGTTATCAGCAGCAGACCAGGCAGCATTTCTGGAAAACCAGGATGGGGGTGGACCTCCAGGGCTGGATTTGGGCACCCCCCAGTAATGGCGAGGGAAAGGGGGGCAGGACTGCTCTGGTCCCCACCACAACTCAGAAAACAACACAGCTTTTTTGGATTTTGCCTAAAAATAGCATAATCTTAATTCTAAGACCACTGGGAACGTTTCTACAATAAATGAAAAATAAGGCTAGAGCACTGACCACTACACCACCAGCCCGTTTCTGATGATTTAGGCTGTCAAAGCCAACCAGCACTAACTGACCTGAGCTCCAAAACAAGCTCCTATGAAGGAGGCTCGGCTGGCGGTGCATCCTCCACGCCGCATCGTGTCTCTGACGGCTTCATCCAGTCGGTTCAGTGTCAGGACTCCATGGAGCGCCGCCTGGAACGCACCAGGCAGAGCTGGACACACATTCCAGAGCGTTAATGACAAATGAAATCCGGTTTGAGGCTTCGTTTAGCCGGGTTTCCATTTCTCCATAAATGCTCCACATTTCATTTGAAATCGGGATATAAAAAAAGAAAAAAACAACACATTGTAAAACTGAAAAACAACAATAAGAAAAAGAAAAACATTTTCAACTTCAATGGTAAACTTAAAAGAAATGTAGACATTTTATTGTAAATTTGAAATAAATTCATTTTAAACTTGAAAGAAATCATGAAATTTTGAAGGACAAAAAAAAAGTCAACCTGAAAAAAAAGTGAACCTAAAACTGTTACCAAATGTGAATTAAAATATATTTATTTTCTAACTTTTTTACAAATGTTCAAAATTTTTTTTAAAGTTTAAAATAAAATAATAAAATATTTTTAAATGAATATATATATTTTAATTTAAACATTTATTTTTCAAATGTTTAAGCTAATATTTTTTACATTACCATCAAATTTAAAATATAATGTTTCTATTTCACAAATTAATTTAGCAAATTTTATTTTTTAGATTTTCCAAAAATTTTCAATTTAAAATTTTCAAACATTTTTTTGGGAATTTAAAATCGAGTCTTCCCTTCACTTTGAGCTGAGCCTGATTTAACTCCATCATTTTGCCTTTTTCTCTATCACAGCCACCATCAGGGACGTGGAGACAGAAACGTGCTCGCCGTCGTTTCAAACCAGAGACGTTGACTCAGCAGGACGAGCGAAACGGGGAGGAAGGAGGAGGAAGACCATTAGAGATCAAAGGCCAGCGGATCTGCTGGCAGGAAGAGCGTGCAGCCAGGCAGTGCCAAGTCAACAGACTGGAGCCCCGCTGCTGTCTGCTTGCTTACCTCATGTGTTAGTGAACACAGCAGGTATGAGCTGATGGGATTGCTGGGCTAGGCTGTCCTTCACCTGGTGGATATGCGCTTCCATGGAGACACGTTGGGAGAGAGGGGAAAAATTTACTTTGCTGCAATGACACAGTTTTCCATGTTTTTGTTGATTACAAAGGAAAGATTGTGCATTTTAATGTATTTTCTGTAATTATTGTCATATTTTTGACCTTCACTGCATATCAGTGAAGGGATTTTCCTACATAAAAATCCACCATGGTTTAAAAAATTTATATAGATCTCTAAAAATAAACCACAGAGACACCCTGATGAAGTCATGGCTCATATCAGATAACAACTGTGAAAAAAACAAAAAAAAAAAGGGATTTATGGTGAAGCTATTTTTAAGTGTTCTCATATCAAAAGCAAAACAGTTTGGAAAATAAGGGCATTGTCCAAACGCTTTTAATTTGAAAGCGTATCCCTTTTTTCATTGATTTCATGGTCTAATTGTGTGAAAGTTGATCTTGAAGTGACTTTTTCTTGGATTTTTCCTCCAACCAAAATCTCTTCTGAGGCTTAAACAATGGTTTAAAATCCACCGATGCAATCAAAAACACGTGTCGTGGATATCTAAAAGAGGTTTTTAACTTATTATTGGATGCATCTACGGCTTGGCGGCCATTTGATGGGAAATCTGGCAATTTTCCAACGATGCGGGAACTGAAAACTTTTGTTGGAGCGAGCTTGACAAAATGTCGCACACATGCTGCCAGGTTAAATCTACAACTGCAACCCAGGTTTTGTACCAGCTGCAAATTTAAATATTTCGATCAATCGCCTTCTAACTACTCCTTGAGCATCATCATGTAGCTACTTTGTATAAAATGCTGAAATTGGAAGTAGTGGATTTTGAACGACGTTAGCTAGGCGCACTCCCAAAAGTGGCGTTCCCCTGTTAATTGCATATTTTTTTTAACCAGGATATTGTGAAAATTGAATATGTGAATCCATTGGCTTGAGCTGAATGAAGCAATATGATATATGATAGGACCACAGGGTGGGGCAGAGGGAGAAGGGAAGAGTGAAGGGCCAGAAGCAGCAGCTTAGCTGATGAGGTTTAGGTTTAGGCCGCCAGGGCAGGTGACTCCTCTGGGCCTCAGAATGCCGCTCGTTTTTTCCTGTGATCCATAAATTCTTTGCCATCTAAGAATCTTCTTAATTTCTGTACTGCAAAAAAAATTATATATAACCTTGTTTTTAGACATTCAAGATATTTTACCAGGTTCTAAGTTGTTTTTAGCTTCTTTTTGCTCTAAAAAGAAGAGAATGTTTTGTCTTATGAAGAGCTAAGATCTAGAAGCAAGAACATTAATAATATTAAAATGGGTCCAAATCTTTTTGTTTCATCCTCTTGACAAATATTTTTTTTTAAATTGATTTAAGACAAAAAAATTCAAAGTGTGCTTGAAATTTTAGTTACATTTTAAGGATTTTATTTAAAGTTCAATAAAAGTTAAACTGGCATTCATTGTTATTCATCAAAAATTTACATTTATGTTCTAAGAACAAGTGCTAGTTTTAGATTCTATGAGAATCTGTTAAGTTGGGCCAACTAGTACTGATAAATTGTATTCTCAATTTGTTCTTAAAGGAGTCATTTCCACTTATTAGATTAGTTTTTGTCACTGTTATCAAAATTAACTACAATTAGGTACATAAAACAAAAATCAAACTATACAAACCATTTTGCTTTAAACTAGCGAAAAATACTTATTATTAGGCTGTATAACATTCAATTTAAAGTCATTCTGTCCAAAAGTTCATTTTTTACTTTGTTTTTACTGCTGTGAATGTTTGTGTGGAACTCTTTGTGTCTAGATTTCAATGTATTGTCATTGCATTTCTTGTTAAAAAATATGGACGGATAATTCTACAGCTTTTAAGTAATTTTCTTCTGATTTCTGTTTTTGCAGTGCGACTGAGCTGCGTGTTGCCATCAGCAGGTGGTGGTGTAGGCTCTGAGGATGACTTGTGATGAAGATGAAAGGAAACGTGACCTCACTTCTGAAAAAAATGATAAAGCTCTTAAGAAATTCTACAAATGATTGTTTTGTCATTTTGATCTCTTCCATTAACGTTTTTCATTGCTATTCTCTCATTCTTGTCAGTTCTGACATATAACATTCTCAAACGCCACGTCTTGGGAAATTTTAAAAACCAAATTGAGAACTTATGTCTCCATGTTAAGTAAGTCTATTTCAAATTTCTCTTGTAGCATCCATTTTTCTAACCAGCAACTTCAAAATGCTCCAAATAAAAAAGTTGATGGCCTTTAAAAAAACCATGAGAGG
Organism: Oryzias curvinotus; assembly: GCA_023969325.1. NCBI lineage: Eukaryota > Metazoa > Chordata > Actinopteri > Beloniformes > Adrianichthyidae > Oryzias > Oryzias curvinotus. The sequence continues at coordinate 11,260,712 of CM043711.1, forward strand.
AGATTTCACACAGACACGCCAGTAAATTTAGCTTCTGCTTTAAATGGAAAAGATAGCAAATGAGCAATGCATGCTGGGTGATTTAAAAAATAAAAAAAGTTATATAAACTTTTCTTCATGCAAACATTTGATTCGCTTTAAATAGGTCGTCCTAAATTACAGTGTTGATGATAAAAATTAAGAGCCTTCTAATAATGTTTAACTAGTTAATGAAAATAGATTTTTCTGTCGAAAACCAAAATTTTCCAAGAGCTCCCCAAATGTGTTACAGTAATTACAATAACAAAAATGTTTCACTATAAAAATGAAAAAACGAATATATTTTACTTTTTTTTGTTTTCACTGATCATATTTTCTAAATTAGAAGGCATATAAAAAAGCCCAAATTTTTTTCAAAAATTGACAGTGTGCCCTATAATCCGGAGTGCCTTCTATATTAAGATTAATTCTGGGAACTGATTTTGAGAGGTACACAGCACGCTGTTAAAATTTCAGTCTTTATTTAACGAGTTCCAAATGAAGGTTAGCTGTTACTGTAAATACACTAACACAGCCAATGTGTAGCGGTGTTGGACCGTGGTTTTTTTTTTTAATTTTATGTGTTACTAACAGGGTTGGGAGTTAGCATAGTCACAGTAATGTTTGTTTTAGTGCTATCAGGTTTTTTTTTTTTTAATGACACCATTTTGGGAGTTAACGTTTTTGTAAATACGCTAATGTGTGGCAGTGTCCTACTGTGTGCGGTGTTTTTTGTGTTACTAACGTGGTTGGGAGTGGGCATAGCATAGCAAGATGGAGGCTATCCGAATTCCCGCCCTACTCCCTAACTACTAAAAAACGATATAGTGCGGGACTATCACCCTTGATTTTAAAAGCAATTCGGACGCCATGCCCACTGCTTTTTTTTCCCTTTTCTAATTTATTTGAAAATTTGTACTATTATGAATCCACTGTGTTCTGAAGATAAAAAAAATACATGTAAATTCATTTTTACTGGCAAAAATTGTTCAAACGCAATGCATTGTGGTCTATATTCTCCAATCTAGTTAGCATCGATGCACACCACTTTTTCACTGAGACTTCTGGGAAGCTTCTAGGGGACTCCATTTTGGAATTGTAGACAGCACTACAAAAAGGCGAATGCACTATAAGGTGCACTATGTAGTGAGGAGGGAAGGAATTCGGGCACAACCTGAGAGATGCAGGTTTAGAGAATTCATTAACGCAGTAACACTCATAATGTGGCTAACATGTAGCGTGTTACAAACAAGTTCTAGAGGTACTGTGACACAGATGTACAGACTTGTCTCTGACTCCTTTGTCTTGTTTAATGTGCCTTACAGTTTCAAACCTATATATGACATAGGTTTGAAAGTAGACCTTTCATTGATGATGCACCTTAAAGTCCAGTGCGCCCTATTGTGTGGTAATGATCAATTAGTTTTCAAAATGACTCGGTGTAGTTAAAAATAGCTGAAAATATAATAATACATTGAAAAATATTGTGTTCTTTGAAAGGAATGGAAGTTCTAAAGCCTTACCAACCACCGCCTTGTCCAGATCCTGAGGGTTTTGTCTCTTTGGGTCATTCAGCTGAGCAATAACCGCATCCAGCACCTTCGGATCAGGACCGTTCAGGATGAAATGTTCTAAAACCCTGAAACGTCAAACAGGAACATATAGTCAGATGGACAGGAAGCTCACAACTTTCTTCTCCTGGTAGCACCTGTCCTCCCGGGGGATTCCTGACCTTGCTGCAGCCAGAGTCACCGCCACGCACATGTCGTTGTTCTGTGTGACTCGGATGGCCTTCTCCACCTTCTCCAGCATCTCTGGCTTGCCGGCGAAGGCGGCCACCACCGGAGCCAGTTTGGTGATGCCATCTATCTGACAGTCCACGTCACAGCCTCGGGTACAAACAGCGGTAACAACACAGCAGTCGCTGACAGAAGATGTTGATACCTGCAACATTTACCGGTTTCTTCTTTGCCAGTATCCACGTTTCTGATGAAAGCCTTCAGGCTGCTGTTCCTCCACGGGCCGTCGATCGGAAGAACGGCTTTGGGCCCTAAATTTTGAAGCATTAGTTTGAACGGTAGCGTGGCTGTGTCTGAATTCCCTCACTAGTCCCTAACCCTACACGACTATATAGTGTGAGACTACCAAGTGCCTCCGATTTTGATGCAATTTGGACACTATGGTCACCTAAACGGCAAATAGGACGTCACCGAAACTTGGATAATTTATAAAAAATACATTTAAATAAAATTTTTTTTCAAATGACAAATACTTTATAGGGAGGGACTTTCAGATCAGATTGACTTGAATCGCTACACATCTCAATACATGGTCCATGAAGCGATACAGAAAAGACTCGCCTAACATTGTGGCGATATGATTCTTTTACCTAAATGGATACAATCTAGATATGTATTATTCATTTGGCATTTAAAAACTATTAATGAAAATATCTTTTGAGAGAAAAACCCTTTTCTGGTGTCACTTTTTTATTCTAATCAACAAAAACAAAACGTCAAAAAGACATAGCAGCTTCAAACATTAAAACTGGCATTCTGGGTCTTTTAGACTGGTTTGTTCTTTGTGTGTTATTTTAGTTTCTTCGGGTATTGTTAAAGGGCTGTAAAAAAAAAAAAAGGATCATCATATGTTTGGCGCATACATCCCTCTGTGATTCATATTCAGCCAATCACAAGATTGGATGTCTTTCTGTTTAGATTACATATGCATAAAAGGCAATAGAGAGCAAAACAGGAAGATAAGCTCACCAAGTTCGCCAGAAACTGATTATTTACTTCCTGTTTGATTTTTTACCTTTTTACCAACACAAGCTTATTTGTATTTGTTTTTTGAACCAACGTTGCTGTTACTTTTAACACTAGAATGATTTTTCGATACACATCTGTTTACTTTAATGTCAATTCAACCTGAAGAGGAGAAAAAGACGTCTTTTTGGAGTTCTCCATTTTGTTGGGCTGGTACGTACATCCCTGTTCTGTTCTGAGTATTAAAACTCTCTACAATTTACTGGACCCAGTGGTGTACTGTGCGGCTATGGTAATTTACTGCTCGAACGCACTTCATGAGACATCCACACATTACCGAGAAAAAAAAAAGAAAAGAAAACTGCTAATTCAGTAAAGACATTGAATGGCTTTCATGGATGGGCCCATTAGCAAGGGAAAAAAAAAGCCTCTACATGCTGTTATCAGACGATAGCAGAGGCTCCAGCATCCCAGCAGGACTGTAAAAGTTGGTGATTAACCATTGACTGTATATGAGAACTTGACTGAGTGACCCCTCCACCCTCTCCTTCCAAACAGGAAGTACCTGCTAGTTCCAGGAAGCTAAAATCCCATAGGCTTCTGTTGAGAAATATAAAGCTATTACTCTATTTGTCATAACAATTGTTGCTCTGATGCCTTTTTTTTTTTTACATGTTCTTGCTAATACTGGCTTTTTGTCATGATCATTTTTCTATATTGTAAGTTATTCAAGTTATAAACTGGCCAATCAGTTTCCTCAACAAAAGCATGCAGTCTAAAAGTCTGTTGAATGTTCAAAACATTTGATTGACAGATTCAAATGTGGATTTCCAACATGCTCACTCCTGATTGGCGAGACAATAGAAATGTTGACTCGGACCAACTGATTTGATGATTTCTGGTTCCAACATGGCAGTGTCTGTTTTGCGCAAAATTGCAGAATGAACTGATTTTGTTTCATTGAAGCGTGGAAGTTATTCATTTTCTATGGGTGACGTCACATTTGATCAATTCAGTTCCTAAATGAGGTTAATGTGATTAACATGTGCAAATGGCCGTACTGAACATGCAGCAGCTCACGCTTTAGTGTTTGTGCAGCAGCTGGACAGAGAAAGCACCTTCTTTTTTCCTGTAGGGATCATTAACAGGCAGATCGTACACAGTCCCCGGTCCAAAGAACTTGTAGAAGCGCTCAGTTAAGTCTTTCACATCCAGATCTGCCAAAAAAGGAAAAGTAGAAAAAAGATTCTGGCTTTTTTTTCTTAACCCTCCATAACTCATTGTACGGTAATATATTTGACTTGTGCATTTCTGAGTACTTTACCTCATGAGCAAGGTCCTAAACCGCCTTGAAAACCAATTGTTTGTATTTTTGGTCCGTGCTTCCTACCCTGTAGTGCATTTTGATTCCACTAGGGGCAGTAGAGGGGCTTTTTCCTGCTCATTTCAAGAAGGCTGCCTCCTTGAAATCCAAGAAACACTTTTGGCGGAAAAAAAGTTGAGCTAATTTTCAAAACTGTATCAAAGGGATTAACTCATATATTGTTAATCCTCTTTTCAAATGACTACTTCCAGAATTTAAAGCAAAATTAGTTGATTCTTTAAAATCCATTTACACCATGTTAAAAATGTGTGGATCAAATTTGAGACAGTGGCTAAATAAGGGAAATATTTTCCTGAACATTCTTGTCAATCTTTATGCATCTTAAACTATGATTTGTGAGCAAGAAATTACGAAATTACCCAACCTATCATACCATCTCATATCTCATAAAAATATATTGTAAAGATTTCATCAAAGAGAAAAAAATCCTAATTTCAATAAATGTTCCTTTTATGTCAATTCTTTGATGTAGTGGCCTTTACAGTGTTCATATCTTAAACAGGTTATTTAAGTCTGACAGAAAAAGCCTTCTGAGCTCTGAAAAACCTGGCTTTGGGTCAACAGAAGTACCTCCACACTGACTCAGAGACTCCAGCAGGACGTACGCCTGGTCCCCATAGCAGGTCTGCTCGCCTGTTGCCCTGCAGTAGAAAGGATTGGCCGACTGAGGCCGAAACTCAGGACAGGGCTCCAGATCGGAGAGGACTTCCTTTAGCCTGTCGGGGTTGTAGATCCAGTGCATTGGCTGGGCTGACGACAAGAACATGACAGGTGAAGGTGAAATGAGTCTCCTGCAGTAGCAGGAACTCCTGTTCTCCTTCAGCTTTCAGTTTTCCATGCAGCCACTGTAAAACACACTTTTGTTTTCGTGACTCATGAAAAAAAACACGCCACCCTTGTGTTTTATCAGCTCCAACAGATGTTTCTGATGGAACATGCTGCAGATAACGCTCGAGGACTTGCGAAAGCCAGCTCAATTGCACATTTTACAGACTTTTATCACAAATACAACAAAAAATCTGCAAATATTTTTAAGAAAACATTTGTTTTGCACTTAATCTCACCAGCGGCGTCTGCCACTGCTGCGCCGATGATGGCTCCAATGGCTCTGTCAGCCACGGTCAAGGCCATTTTTGTCACTGTAATAGAGAAAAACACGGATAAGATACAAGACAGTTGCAATGACAGCTGACATTTTGTAAGAAAACGAAAATAAATTGCTGCCTTGACAAGACTGTCCCTAAAAAACTTGATGACAAAGATTTTTTTTCAGCTAAATTTAGCTTTAACAAAAAATGAGAGATCGGTTACATTTTATGTCCATCAGAAAAACAGATTAAACTAATTTTAAACTATTTGAACTGCAAAAATGTAGAAAATATTAGGATAAATGTTAGTCATTGACTTTGATATACTTAAAAAAAAAGAAAAAGCTATTCATAAAACACAAAAAAACAAAGATTTTTCTTATTTTTCATCTCAGAAATCAGCTGTTTAAACTCTTACCTCAGTGGCCGGTCTTTAACTCTCACACCACCACGTCAAATGTTGTCTGAAATACTGTTTTCTGGCGGGGAGGGGGGTCCCTCAGAGAGGGTGATATAAGCATTCAACCACTACAGGTCAAAAAACATAATGAGGCAGACAGAGTTTCAAAGAGAGATTTCAAATTAGAAATACACTTCAAATTTTCAAATACGGCATGCTAAAAATAAATAAATAAACAAAAAACATGTTTATATGTTTTATACTTACAATAGTGGTTTAGGAAATGTGAATTAAGCCATAAAATGATTAGTTTTTCCTCAAATGCTGAAACAAAAATGTCAATCCCCTAACCAAGTGACCAGTTGTCTAAACACATTTAATAAATCTAGCCACCTTTTTCCAATATCTTAAACAGATTTCACATGAAGACACTTCAAAAAACACAATCCTCCGTTCTCATAAATCTTAACATGTTTCTCTTTGCTAAAACACAAGTTGCAAAAGAACTCTGCTCATATTCTCAAATGAAAGCTCATGTGATGCAGAATACTTGCAACAGTCAGCAATGTTTGAACACAATGAACACACCTGTCGTCATTTATTACACACAAAGTCTCCAAATTGAAGACACTTGTTGCCAATGCTGTGACACCGTGTATAAAAGCAAGTTCAGAGTGCCCAGTTTGATGAAGATTTCAAACAAACACAATGGATGAAGGAACAGTCAGGGGAAGAGGAATTTGAGTCAGAGGAGGGAGAAGAGCTGGCCATGGAGGAAGAGGAGCAGGCCAACAAGAAAGAGGAGGTCAAATCAGGTGGAAGAGGAGCAGTGCCAACGAGGAAGAAGAGTTTAAATCAGAGGAGGACGAGGAGCAGGCCAAGAAGGGAGAGGAGGAGGTCCAGGAGGGAGAGCAAGACAAACTTGCACCATCCTTACGGACGAGTCATTGACCATGGCATGACAATGACTGAAGCAGGACAAAGAGTCCGTCCAAACCTTAGATTCGCTGTGGCCACCATTATCAGGGCTTTCAGACAACAACACAGGCATATAGTACAACAGGTACTATACTGCTTTCTTTGTCCCAATACAATTTTACAAGCCTGTGAAAGTAGTCCATTGGTTTCATATCAGTTGTTGTTGTATTGTAAAACATGTCAATTGACAACACGTTTCTTTCTTTAGAGTTGGCAGAACGTCACATAGAGGTGGGAGGGTTGCCATATTTACAGCAGCAAAAGAAACCAGCAATGTGGACACGGTTCGTGAGAACAACCTCATCAGACTCCGGGAGATCAGACACAAAGTCATTGCAGATAATGTCTTGCTAATGTAATGCTGTCCTTGGGTCTCTCAACACCCAACGTCTCCTCACCCTTCTATAGGAGCCAAAAGACATCCTCCTTGACAACCAACAACACCATCCTGGGCCATCACATCACATTTATGTGATCATTTGGGAAAATGCTGCCTTCCACGGAACAAACCAAATCCGAGAGTGGTTCACCACTGTTACGCCCCCTTCCGAGTCTAGGGGTGATTGGAGGCGTCACATAAAAAGTAAAGTTGTGGCTACTAAGTTGACTGTAACAAAAACACCAGAAGAATGTCTCTGTACAAAAGTTAACACATTTATTTATAAATAAACACACAACCGCCAACAAGAACTAAAAGTGAAGCAAAAAGGCTTCAGGGTGAACCCAGGCCAAAACAACAAACAAAACCCCACCTAACTGAATCATGTCATCTTACCTGTAAGTGAAAGAAAAGGGAAATCAGTGACAGACACAAACCTCCATGGACTAACAAAAACAGGAGAAACCATGTATTAAAGAAAATGGCAGTTCACCCCTACAGCTTCACTCAACACATAACTATAAACCAAAGGACTAAACAGAGTGGGCATGGACAAAACTACAAAATACTAAAACACACCACCAACATGCAACACACCCTAAACCGGTGGTGAACTTTTGCTGCAAGGCACCCTTCTCATGGGCCAGAGGTCCAAATGGTGCTTTTAAAGGCTGCCTCCACCAGCTCTGGTCCAATTGGAGGCCACACCCTTTCCAGCACACCTGAAAACAATCACACAGACAGACAAGTACAAAGATCCACAAAAAGCACAAGTCCCACTCTGATTCAAATCAAATACACAAAAACAGAACCAAACAAAACCAAATACGGCCACAGCCGTAACAACCACCAACAGTAACCACTTTTTAAACGTCTGTCTGCCACCCTACTCCCCTTTCCTGAACCCTATAGAGGAGTTCTTCTAATCGAGAAGATGGAAAGTTTATGACAGACACCCATACACTAGAGAGAACCTCCTAAGGGCAAAGGAGCTGGCCTGTGCTGACATCCCAGTGGAGGCCTTCCAAGGATGGATTCGTCATTTTTCCCGCGGTGCCTGGCAAGAGACAATATAGACTGCAATGTGGATGAGGTGATGTGGCCCGATGCAGCTCAGCGACATGATGCCGTACAGTGATTGTGGTGTCAATACTGTAAAGTAAATAAAATAACTTCACACTCAATCATGTTTTCAAGAGTACTGTTGTGTGCAATAGATTCTGTTTTTGCATGGAGTTGTGTTACAGTAGTTTACATGCAGAATTTAGATTTTTACTCTTCATCTGAAACTCACAAATCTAAATGCCTAATCCTCTGCAGAGATCTAAGAACATCTACTACTGTAAAGTTTCTAAAAATAAATTATGCATTGCCAGTTGTGTAAAAAAAAACCTCACAAATTGAGTATTGTGTTTTCCATTAATTTGCTGTAGTGTATGTGTCTGTTTACAGTTTTGAAAGCGTCAAGCTTCTCTTGTACTGTGAAAGTCTGAGTTTTGAAGTGAGAAGGTGTGGTTGTGTTTATGTAGCTTCAGAAAAGGGTGTTGTGTTTAGACACCGGGGAACATGGAGGACACGTTTGTGAAATGTGTTTTAGCATTTGAGAAAAACTGTAATACTTCCTGTACCACTAGTTCCTGATCTGATTTTGTCTAATTTTGGCAATTTTCTTTTAAAGTAGTGGAAAAGAGTGGGCAAAGTAAAAGATGTCGAGGGGCTACAAAGAGCTTAAATTGAACGCAAAAAGAAATTTCTTTAAAAATCCATTCAAATGAAAATGGTATTTTGTAGCGTTTTCTGATGACGGAAGAGAAGTCAAACTAAAATTGTTTTTCTGAATATTTCTTTTTTTGAATTGTGAATCAGAACGACAAACTTTTTTTTTTTTAAATTCATTTCAGCTAAAAACGACGTAATCATGCTTCTACAATAGATCGAAAGATGACCGGAGTGGGACTTTAAATAAAATAGAAGTCTATCTAACGTTGTAAAAACATGGTAGCAAATGTTCATTTCCGTTCCGCTGTAACACCAGAACCCAGACGCTTCATGCTGACTCGTTCTTTGTCATTTTAATTGGTCATCTCTCAGTTTCTTCCACTCCATTGCCTCCATCCTGTCAGTTCCCCCAGCTGATGTCTGCCCCCCTCCCCGCCCCCCGCCCCCCACTGTTACCTCGCCAGTCGGCCTCTCATGGGTATCCCAGGTCATTGATTTCTCCTCTGTCCTCCTAAAACAGCAAAATAGAGTGCTGAGTGTGGGGTCAAGCAATCAATAACAGTTGGACATAACAGGAAGGATCCGCGATGGTCACCGTTCAGCGTTACTCGTGAGTTCAAATTCACTGATCTCATTTTAAATGAAGAGATGTTTCTTTCCAGTTAACAAGAAAGTGCAGACTGAGGTCAAACCGGGGGGGGGGGGGGGGGTTAGGGAAATCGAGTCTCTGAGAGTATGACAGGGATCATCTGTTATAGGAGTGGAGGCTTGTGCTTTCTCTGCTGGGGGGAGATAACATGTCCTTCACACAGGGATGAAAATAGATCAGCCACTGTCACCAGATCAAGTGACACAATGAGCAGGACGAGTCTCCACAAAATACAGACTGTCAGAGGTGCAGGATGACGGTGTGACGCCTCATGCTAGCTTAGTGGGGGGTACTCAAGTTTTTGATGACAGGTTTTCTGCGAAATCATAGCAGGAGAAGCGATGGCGGCCAGAAATAAAGATTTTTTTTTGCACTTTGACAGTGTTTAAGTTCAAAACTGGAGAAAATAAAACAATGGGTTACAGGAATGGATGGAAAAAGCTCTTAAATGTTGCCTAATCAGCTTGATTGTTTCCACGGTGAAAATGCCGGTGAAATATTTGAGCATACACCTGCCCCCGGGCTGGGCCCGTGCTCACGCTAACCACCACCCATGACAGCGGAGAGCCTTCTGCTGCCTCCATCCCGCTGGTTCAGTCTGGCATCAACTATGGACCATCCCTCAGTTTTTGTCGAGCGGGTGACCTCCGGCTACTGCTGGATTTTTGCTTGTAAACGCCTTTGTCGGCTCACCTAAAAAGATTCAAACCAACTTTGGAGTAGCAGATTTTATGCAACAGCCCCCCCAAACCAAAGAAAATAAAAATAGACAGTTTTGGTAACAAAAAGGTGCTCTCAGGTCGCCTACAATCCTGGATTCTTTCAATTGTAAAGCCACGCTCACAATGGTTATTTATTAAACATTCAAGACTGAACATTCAGACGAGTTAAGCAGCTTCTTTTTCTTCTTCTACTGTTTACTAGCGCTTGTCCACTGCCTACAGTTGAAAGAGGCTTGTTGTTCATTCATTTTCTTAACCGTTTTTTTTTCCCTTTCGGGGTCACGGGGCTGCTGGAGCCTATCCCGGCCACTTGTGAGCGAAGGCAGGGGACAACCTGGACAGGTCGCTAGTCTGTCGCAGGGTAGAATGTCAACAATCACACACCCATTCACTCTCACACTCACACCTATGGACGATTTAGAGTAACCAATTAACCTATGAAGCATGTTTTTGGACGGTGGGAGGAAGCCGGAGACCCCGGAGAAAACCCATGCATGCACAGGGAGAACATGCAAACTCCGAGGCTTGTTGTGAAATGTCAAAACGATGCCAGTCTCGCAAATCCTTCTTCAGGGTTTTTTTTTCACTCCTCCATTCAGATTTATGAAAAACTTAGTGTTGTAAATCCCAGCTGGGTACAAAACGCAATTATATTTTTCTTTATGAAAAATTCTGTGAATTAAAAGGGACACCAATCATGTGCCACTACCAAATCCAAGTCCCCGATTGGTCAAAGTTCAGCTTTGGAAAGCATATTGGGAGCTTGTTAGGGCTGTTTCAGTTATAGGTGTGTGCTCCATGCATGTGTCTTGGCAGTTAGAAATGAGGAAATTAGACAATCATTGCGTTGTTTGTGTGGGGATCCTACAGATGTCCTAAAGGCACTTACGCAACAGCCCGTGCACGCAACTAAGGAGCCAGTGCGCGCATCTAACTAACGACTAGAGTGCGGCGCTAGGGCACCGTATGACAACATCACTCATACGTCACAACATTGTGTGTAATTCAGGATACAATTACTACACGTACAACACAGCAAAATCGTCCCTTAAGGTGGCTGTACGAGCCTCGAGGAGGCTTTAAGACATGCCAGCACTCCTCTCGAGATGCAGCCACTCCAATCTATGACGCTCTACGGGACAAGATAACCCCAAAATTGGTCAGCGATGTTGGTGCATGAGACTAAGGCGTTAATATCATGCCAGAGAAGACATTTCCTCGAGTGCAGGCAGCTATCAGGAGCAGTACACATTTTACACACTATTTCTGCCTATTAACAGCTGAATACATTGCCAATAAATGGTTGCATGTCAAATGTTTAGTTGATTTTCATTTTTTTGTTTCCTCGTAAATTGTAGTCTCCTTGTGGTGTCTCACAGATTACTTTGAGTCGTGTGGCCTTGACTGAGTTCACTTCAACGGCGTCACAAAAAGTTTCATTATCACACATTTGTGAGCAGAAAAGTCTGCATGTTCAGGCACGAACTGCTCCCAGTTACCAAACAGCTAAAGGTGAGTACTTGGAGCCACAGTTGGAACTGTGGTGCAGCGGTACAACAGTCAACCATTGGTCCATATGGTACACATGTGATTTCACTACCACGATTGTCAAATAGAGTTTGATTAATTAAAATCCATCACTTTGGAACTGACTCTGTATAGGTTTGTGTGTTTTTGTTCCACAGGCCCTTTACAGGATTAACCAGATGACTGCTGGAAACAGCGGCCCTGCTGTCCTGTTTGGAAGAGGAAGTTGAAACAGGAGAAGGGAGCCGTGAAGTGAGCCGGCATCCGGCCGATGTCATCCGCACTATTCCAGCCATGGAATCTCATCTCCAGGCTGCACAGCCTCGTCATTCTCTAAGGATCTTCTCTGAATACATCAGAGATAAACAGGAGAGCAAACATCCAAGCTCTGAAATGCAGCTAAACCATCGACAGAATTCTGTAGAGAAAATGAGAAGAGATGCACAGAATTTGTAATCATTGTGATAGATCTTCAGATTGTTTACGAACATGTTCAAATGTACTGATACTAATTTTCTTTTTGTGATTCTGCACATTATTTTGGTAAAATCTGGTTGGTATGTGTGAAAGCAGCTCAACTGTGGTTTTCCATTACAGTGTAGGAACCACCTAAACCAATCTCATGAGCTAACGAGATTACCAGCACTTTGCTCGTCAACGCTGGTATTAGTCTCCATGTATTGGGTTTCTTGTCTCATGCCTTAGTCACAACTGCCCAGAAGCAACGTTCACACCGTCAACGTGCGTTCAAGCGACAAAAAGGTAAACATGTGTAAATGCTTTGTGCTCCTGGTTCAAAACTTTCACATTCACACATAGCTACAAATGTTTCTACGACCATTTTTGGGCTTTACAAACAAAACGAGCAGTCTTTGAACATAAATTAAAAGTTTGACCATTCAGGAACATGGATTTGGTAGTGAAGTATGGATGGTGTCCCTTTTAATTACCGGAAGTGGCAACCATTTGAAAATTGATCACAGAGAAGAAATTTATAATTGCAGTTTGTGGAATTCTATGACACCAAGTCTGTCACATATCGGAATATAGAGCTGTGAAAAAAATAAAAAAAGAAAGCCCGGAGCAAAATTCAAGAGATTCACAAGATTTACACCTCCCCGACATTTCCAACTGTAGGTGGTGGACATGCGCAAGAAAACAGTAGAAAAAGAAAACCCCTCCCTGCTTGTTCAGTGTGAACACCATGGGCCCACTTCAGAGTAGTCCTGGATGCATGACATGTCCCCGGAGGGAACGTAGCTTCGTGGGAAGAGACGGACTGTCTGCGGGTGAAAAACGGGGCAAACATGGAAGGGCCAAGCAGAAATATCAAAGTCGTAGACCCCTGGGTGAATCTGTAGAGCAACCATGTTTATGGACAGTTTTCTGCAGGCATGCTGCGGGCGACAGGCATAGCAAACACTCATAAAACCCTCAAGGGTGAAGTAGGTGATATGCAGCAACGTATAGATTATTTTTATGGTTTCCACCCCCCCAAAATTAGGAATTAAAACAGCGTGTAGTTTGCATGGACATCCTACAGGTGGCGTATGGGCACTTGAGTAACACCGGCACACTCCATGCGTCCAGCATCTGTGTGACGTCACTGATAAGCCAGCGGCACACTTTACTAATGACTGAGTTCACTTCAACATCGTCAAAAAACAAAAAAAAAGACAACACATTTTTATAATCAAACTTTGGTGAGCAGAACCATCTGTATGTTCAGGCATGAACATCTTCCAAAAAGCTGGCAGTTGGCTGTGGTGCAGCGGTACTATGGTCAACCCCTGGATCCAAAGGTTCAATTCCTGCTTTGCCTTTCGAGTGTGTTGACGCTGAACCCCACATTGCTCCTGGTGTACACAGGTTTGCAGCTTTGCCACCATCCGTGTGTGAAAATATGGGTAACAGTGACAGTAAGGAGCCGTAATGAAGCATCCTAAAGAGCAGTTATAGGAAACTGAAAACAGGAAAACCATAAAAAAGCAGAAGTGGAAACTGAACAGTAACCGACACAAAGGCAATCGATGGCACCAACAGGAGCTCAGCTGATGCAAAAATAAAGAAACCTGGAAGTTGAAGCTAAAACAGTCAAGAAAAAGCTTTATTTGTACACTGTTCTTGATCATTTTCCTTTTGTTTTTTTACAGTCTAACTGTTTTGTTCCGTCCATTCTCTCAGCGAGGAAACACACCAGATTGCAGCATTCGTACACATCATTGTATGATACAAATAATAAAAAAATAAAATTAAAGAAATCTCTTTTGTAATAAAATCAGTTTAACTTCACCAAGAAGTGAAGTGATTTTCTTTGAAGTCCTAAAAGCAGAAGTTGCATCTCCTGGTTTCTCCAAATCAACAGACATAATGCATGCTGTTGACAGAAAGTGGAAGTGACGGTAAAAGCCACACAATATAACGGCTCAAAAACTGTTTCCATGTCTATGAACACTTGTAACATTATTTTGTTGAAGCCAATTCAAGTCAGGTGAAGCTTTCATTTTTTATTTAAGAAATACTAAAGCTAACAACTCTCTTCATCTAAATGTTGTGATTGGCAACATTTAGTGCTAAACTGTTGCTAATCTGTGCCCGTTCATATCTAATCGTAAAGTTAAATAAAGTTTTTGGCTCGTATCAGTCCTCCTTAGCTGCATCTTGTTTTCACAATATTTCTTTCCGTCATACTTATTACCTGTTGGAAATGTATTTTGGGAAAAGTGAACGACCCCTCCCCCCAAAAATGATGACATCACAGCGGGAGAAACTAACATTTTTTTTTAATCCACTAAGAAAACCAAATCACACGTGTCTGGGAAATTTCAAAGGAGGTTTTTTTAAAATATTATGGGATGCCCAGTAGACCTACAGCTTGGTGGCAATTTTGTGGCAAAGTGTGAGATTCTGCTATTTTCACCTTTATCTACAATATGGGAAAAGAAAACTTTTCAAATCAAATCAAATCAAATCAAATCAAACTTTATTTATATAGTACTTTTTCAACCACATATGTCACTCAAAGTGCTGTGCATAAAATACGATCAAACTTAAAAACAAGATGACAACACAGACAGTGCGAACCCCCCCCCACAAAAAAAAGTTCGAGTGATGTTCACAAAATTTCACACAAATGCCACCAGCTTAAGTCTACAACCACCACTGAAGTTTTGTTGACCTTTGACCACAGGAAAAGGCTGCCATCTAGAATTTTCCACAAAAACATGTAAAAATCCACCTTTAGCACCTTTCTACAAATCCTCTATAGAGATTTCGATCTATTGCCTTCTAAGCTACAGTGGAAAAAATGTTGGATTTAGAAATTGTAGATTTTGAACAGTATTAACATAATGAGCTCGTTCATGTGGCATTCTTCTTTTACTTGCACATTTTAACCAGAATATTGTGAAAATATAATACATGAATTTTTGGCTCAAGCTGGACAAAATGAAAGGACATAGATTATTAAAGGAAGTTGATTGACAAGCTGTTGAGCCTCAAAAGGTCTGTTTTTCCTCTCTAATGAGCAAAAAAAAAAACAAAACAAAAAACAGGAAGCTGCAAAGATAATATTTTTCTTTAACTGTAAATTAAATACAAATGAAAAGTAAACTAACTTTTTCCACCGGAAAACAGTCAAAAAAACAACAATGCAGCAAAAAAAAAAATCTTACAACTTTAAAGACTTTTTAAAACAAGTTTATTTTGGAGTTTTAAGGGAACAAAACCATGTCTGTTTTGGCTTGCACACATTGTTGGCCTTATTTCATAAATGATAACAGGCTCAAACTAGACAGTCATGTTTTAGAATCTAGCAGTGTGAAAAGAAGTGATAAAAAATTATAAATTTGAACACACAAACACAGATAAAAGATATATACTCAGCATGGTGGTAGGAGTATCATGTTGTAGGGTCAATCCTCTGGAGGAAAAAAACGGTGTACTTTCCCAACAAAAACAATTGAAGAAAGTAAAATAAATGCCTCCATACAAGCTTTTTGGGTTATTTGACCAAATTCTTGCCTTTTAACAAAAATCCACTTTATTTTCACAAATTAGAATGGTTAGAAGTTCGATTTTTGCAGACAGAAACAGTCTGGGTTTATTTTATTTTTATTTTAATGATTAACTGATCACTTTCAGTATCAAGCCGTGCGGAAATACAGTCTTTGCATTCAACAAGGGAGATACTTTCAGGTTAAACATGGTAGAAGAAGGCTTGGTCTGTGGTCAGTTCTTAATGAGTCGTTCTCACTCTGGTTCTTGTGGGTTTATCTCCAGCAGAAGTTAACGAGCTGCTGTGTGTTGCAGGCGGAAGAGGTGAGGACCTGGGGGGAGGGAAGAGAGACGAGCGCAAAGAGAGAGATGGATGGGGAGGGAGCACGCGCTCCACGCGCAGCATAGCTGTCATCCGCGGGGCGGCTGCGCGCATCACCGGCTGCCCAACTTCTGCTTTCCCCGGCCGCGCGCGCGCTCCATCCATGTAGCATGAGTGGGATTTAAGCGTCTGCCCACGGACCGATCGCCGGAGGATCTCGCAAACCCGAAAGACGGGAATCATGATGGAGTATTGGAGGCAGTGCGCGCTGTGGCTGATCAACTGCAAGGTGCTTCCAGCTAGCCACCGAGTGACATGGGAGTCCGCTCAGGTATTCGATCTGGCTCAAACCCTTCGGGATGGAGTCCTCCTGTGCCACCTGCTCAACAACCTGAGGCCACAGAGCATCAACCTGAAGGAGATCAACCTCCGGCCGCAAATGTCACAGGTGAGACTAAGCCCTGACGGCCACTCCGCCGCTCGTTGCCGGATGGAGATGTCGCGACCAAACTCCGTAGGAATTTACCTAGCTTTAAGTTTCATCCCCTTTTTGACCAACACTGAATTTATTTTACATTAAAACCTGACATCGGTGCAACTAAAAACGTATAAACAAAAATTCGGCTTATTGAAAATAAAATATGAAAAAACCTTTTTCGTGATATTTTAACTTTCTTATACAGTTGCCCGCACCTTAGCGACGCTCTCGCGGGGTGTAGCTAGGTAGCGGAAAAGCTTTAAAGTAACGAGTTTTCAAACTAAACCAAACTTCTTTCTTTTACTTTTCATTTAGTATTTTTAGTCGCAATTTATGCCGAATCATTTTTAAACTCTCTAAGGTAATACAGAGCTCAGAATTTCTGTTTTATCTTTATAAAGTGTTTTAGACAGTCAGCAGAGGAGTAAAAACAAGCGAAAAATGCTACGGAGTTCGGGGCGATTTTTATTTGGATAACTTACGTTCGCCTTTAGATTTAGACTTAGAAACAGGTGTGGCAAACCTCGTATAGCTTAATAAAACTGTTCTATTTAATAGAAAATCATACCAGTGCAAAGTTTTTTTTAAATTTTAAACTTTATTAATAAGTAATAACAACAGCTAATGTCAGTTTATATTGTAAGGCTGTAGAGGTTTCAGTGACACTATTTTGAGCAAAAAGCACTTTTTAAAAATTAATTTATTGACTAGTTGAGAAAATACTAATTTCCTGACACTAAAAATAGGATTATTTGAAAGTACTCTTATTGTTATTTGTATATTTAATCCAACAGAGAAGCCATGGGCATGTGGCTGTGTTTTCCAGGTACCATCTGCTTTAATCACAGGCCAGCCTGACTCAGATCAGATTAATATTTGTCGTTATAACGCTGAATCAGGGTGTCTGGCTCTGGGACAACACACAGGGTGGTAGTCACTCACCTACAGAGTCTGCAGGCTCAGGAGGATCAGACTGGAAAACACCTTTCCCAGAGAATATTGGCTTCAACAGATTATTTATTTCTTAATCTCATTGCAAACTACAATCCTGCGGTGCACAGCCAATCTGATGCTGCGCTGCTTCCTGCACTTTCCGATCTGATATACAAGTTGGTTTACAATCGAATTCGACGCCTGCCGTTTGGCTGCAGCACACTGGGTGAGCGGGGCATTTTAGCTTAGTGTGGGGGTTTTAAATGTCATCAGGGGGCAATTGAAGTCAACCATCTAGAGCTTTGGTTACTCCAAGACTTCAGACACAACTGGATTGGCGCTGTAAGAGGAGACCGTTAGTCCATTTGATGGTAATGGGAACGTTGCGCCAGGATCAGTATCATTGTCGAGAAAGACATTTAAGTTGTTATGACCTAATAAAATTGTTTCACTGAGTTTATACCAGGTTCTTAAGTGTTTTAACACAAATCTACATTGATGAGGAAATTAGCATTAGCAGGATTATAATAGATCTACTAAGACAATCTACATGTTTTGGTTTGTGAGTGCTGCTATTAGCGCTGACGCCATTTCCAGCTCGTGTTTGAACGCTTCTAAAGTTTATTTCTCAGTGTTTCAATGAATTGACCTAGTGTGGTAGAGCCTCAATCATTGCCTATCCAACCATCTTCTAGACCTGCTAGGTCCTGTAAGGGTCATGGGGATAAAGGAGGCTATCCCAGCTATTGAACACAAAGAAAGACGACCACAAACAATAACTCAGAGTCACCTAATAACCTATGAAGCTTGTTTTTGGACCCCGGAAAGAAACTGGAGAAAACCCACGCATGCATGAAGAGAACGTTCAAACTCCATACAGAAGGACACAGGGTTCAAACCAGAACCTCCCTGCTGTGATGCAACAATGCTAACCACTACACCAGTGTCCCAATTGTTGTCCCAATCGGTGTCCCAATCCTAGTAGACCATAATTACAAAATCATTTTTACGGAAGTCTCTTTGGTCTGTTTCTTGGCTTTTACAAAAGCAAACTGGTTTGCCTGATAATTGTGATGAAATTGTTTTTTGCAAATGAACCTTGGTATGGTCTCCGACAGTGTAATGGCAAATGTATTAAACAGGGCAGAGGAGGTGATGTAGAAAGACAAAAAGGTTGTACATTTATTTTTTTGTGGTAAAGGGGATGAAGTGAGAGGAAAAGGTGCTCATTAATAAATGATCAAGAGAAGACGACAGGATTGGATCATCTTTAGGCCCGCTTCCCTGCCGAGTCAGTTCTCGTTTTGGAGAGTTTGGTCTGTTTAAGCTTGAAAGCAAACAGCACATTTTTCTTTTGTTTTTTTTGGCAATTTCCATCCATTTGAAGCGAGTATGCCAACCGTCGTAACCGAAGCACCTCCCGGATCTCTGCAAAGCTAGCGACAGAAACAACTTTGTATAAAATATTCCAAGAACAAAAGCATATCCTCTCTCTTTCCAATCTTGATAAAAGCCCCATATATGGGAGTTTGAACCACCAAAACGTAAAATCCCCCCAGTTAGCATTCCGGAAACTTTGCCAAGCTAGCAACAGAAATGGCTTTTTATAAAAGATTTCTTAGACTAAAAGCATATCGTCTCTGGGATGTGTAACCATCGTAACATCAAAACACCCCTAGCTAGCATCTCGAAAACCCCGCTAAACTAGCGTAGAAACAGTTTTATATAAAACATTTCCAAGAATAAAAGCATATAGTTTCTCTTCCCTATTGTGATAAAAGCTATATATTTGGGATGTAGAAGCCCCCCCCGGTTAAATTTACATAACTTAGGGAGGAGTTGCATCCCTTTAACCCTGCATAATGCATGAGGGCTGTGGCAGCTACTTTATCATTGGCCAATAATAACACATGGGACACCGCTGAGGCCTCACTCATGGGACCCCTAAGATGGAGAGACAAAGGCAGTGAAAGGACGGAGCTACAAAGCGTCTGCTTCTCTTCCACTGAGGCATCTCAGAGCACACAGACCTGGAGGGGTGGCGGGCTTCGCTGTTGTGGGCCGCTTAATTAAAGTAAAAAGCAGGAGAGGCTCTGGAGAGCACACGTGTGTAAAGCTGGAATCAAGATGAGCTGCAGCTCTTTTTTTTAAATTTTTTTTTTTGCAGCGTTAATTATCTTTTGGTGCTTGGCGTGGTCATTTAAGTTAATCGAGCGAGGCGATGAGCAAATCACAAACACAGTCATTTCAAAGAGTGGAAAGAAGACAGAGGATGAAGTTTGTGGATTTTTTTTAACTTGTAAATGAACTAAAGCGGTTTTTAGCGTTCTTTGAAGTGATACGAGTGCAGAGACTAGGTGACTATTTGCTCTGTGAATGTATGCGTGAAATTGCATAGTTTAAAGTTTGATGCTCAGAGTTCAAGTTAAAAGGCTTAAGCATAGGCGGCTCGTTGCTACAGCTTTGCTTTGCATTATGGGCCCACTTGCATATCCTCGATCCAGGGTCACCAAATTAAACGCGGCGCACGGATACAACGCCATATAATCAGCGGTTGGCCCCGATGTCATGGAGATGAAATTGGAGGTTACCCTCTGGGAGAAACTGTTGGTTGCTTGTCAGGATTCAGCCCACAAACGTCTGGAATAAATTTGTTCTGGTTTTATTTTATTTTTTTGCATTATTTATAAATTATTGGTATTGATGGGTCAGAATTGGACTCCATGTAACAATAAATGCATTAGTTAGTGTTTTGCCAGATGTCAATTCTCCCTTTTTTCCTGTGAAAACAAGGACATTTACTCATTTTATTGCTAAATAAGAAACGTTTGGAGACAAAAAATTAGAAACTAAAACAGGAAATAGAAAAAAGAAGTTTACAGGAAGTTTTTTTGGAACTTTACTTTGATTCACTCCATGCTAAAGAGCGAGCGGACAAACGCATGACAATGACACTTCTCCAACAAGAACAAAGGTTCTTATTAATTGAATCTGGAGTCCATTTATTTAAGATTTCTTACAATTCAACTAAATATCTGTTTGTTTTTTGCTTTTCATGTGAAAACCATGCATTTAAAGTGTGAAAAAGTGAAGTGGGTTGGCCACATTGAGTCGACTCCACCCACTGCATTCTGAAAAGAATAATGCAAATAAAATAACGATTATAATGCATACACTTGAGCTCCAGTAATAAAAATAGCTAAATAATAATCAAAGATTGTTGTAACCAGGATATATTTCAGTTTACCGGTATTTCTGCTCCTTGTGGAAAACCAACCTCTAGTGGTCATGTGAGGAATTGCAACAGTTGATACTTCCATGTAGGGCTTGAATTTGGAAACTGATTCTGGGGCTCGGTTTTCACTCAACCATTGTTTTAAAGGGCAGCTGTGGTCGACCTATGCCTCCTGCCCGTGGGACTCTAAAGCCCCTTGGACCTTAAAAGAAGGTATATAAGTGAACACCATTCACCAAAATAAAAATGATGAATTCTCACTTCAAAATAAATTAAAAAGCAATTTTTGTCTCATAAAAGCTTATTTAATGGAAAATGAATTTAGTTCATTACTTATCTTGGAATTTGTGGTGATGGATTTTAACTAAATTATGATTATTATTGGATTCATTCTTTATTTGAACTCCACCAAATAGTGCTAAATGACAGAGGGCTCTTTTTTTTTAGTTGAATTCTGTAAATTTGTGGCAAAACAACAAACCAATACTTTGTTTTATTATTAAATTTAACGTCTAAAATAAAAATAAATACACATTTTGGTGATGGAAGACCCCTGAAACCCATTGAAGTGGTCACAACATGAGCAAAAGGAAAAAAAAAAAAGTCTGACAAATGATTTACAGCAGTAAATATAAAACATGCTTTTGTTGGAGTTCATTTAAAATGTGTAGTTTGGAAGAAACCGAAACAATGAAAAGGACGGTTTGGTTTATCTCTGTACCGTCTGGCTTTCCATGACACAGGATGAAAAAGCTGCAGATTCACAGCGACGCTGCTGAAAGTTTTTCACCACGACACAGACAGGAACTCAGGAAATGGATTAGAGGAAGGAAGTGAAACTAAAGTGGCTCTCGATTACAAGCAAAGCACTGACATGTCGGGCACACGGAGGGAAGAAAAGTTCTCTTTTTCTCTTTGATTGACAAAACAAATAAACAAACCAACAAAAGAGTATACTTCTTTGACCGTGTTTGGAGTCTTTTATTTTGAAAATAAAGGTGAGAGGAAGACTAAACAGTTGAAGGAAGTTTCAGAGTAAAGAAAAATATATACAAATATACAAAAAAAGGAGGAATCTCTGCACAAATTCCCACCAATGATTTTTTTCCTCTGTTGACGTAAATGGGAAACAGATGCCTCCCATTTTCAAAATAAATGCATGTTTGTTGTTCTTGCTCCATCGATCGAGCCAGGAGATCATTATTCTTGGTTTTACAGCAGATGTGTCATCCCAGCTAAATTTGATATGCAGACAGAGAAGATTTAGACAGTATATATATCTTTTTTAAATAATTCATGACACACATGTATATTTTATAAATCACAGACGGAAGTTCTGTGATGTGAAACTAAGAACAGAGAAGCTGGATTCACAGATTGACAAAAGAGCTTCATCCTCTCTGAAGCCTTCAGCGGCTCAGAGATACAAAAGTTCCTCAGAGATGATGTGTCTGAGAACCGGAACGAGTGAGTGTGATGCCACTCATAGAAAACGGCTCATATTCTCATATGTTTTTTTTCTCTCCATGCTTTGCAACCAATCACTGTCGGTAAACATTGGTTGGCTTCGGCCGGTCTGGAGTTTCTGTGGCAACCAGTCTTGCCAATCAGGAGTAAGCTTGTTGGAAGGCCACACCCCCTACCACTTAAAAGCAGGCTCAGGAGAATCTGTCAAACGTTTCAAATGTTTGACACCGCAAATTTCTATCAAGGCATCTGATTTGTCAGTTAATTACTTGAATAACTTGCTTCACAGAAAGAAAATATCATAAACACGATAAGAAGATCAATAAGTTATTCTGAGCAATAGAATGAATAGCCGCTTATCCCTTGTCTTGGATGACCCCGCCCTTACTTTGACGTGTTCTCCCTACCATGACAAAGGTGGATAAAGGTGGACAAATTTCATGTAATCCATTGAACCAGTGAAGATCACAAATCATTGAAAAAAAAAAAGGATCAGAGCACTGTCTAGTGGGTCTAGATCAGTGTTTTTCAACCAGTGTGCCGCGGCACACTAGTGTGCCGTGGGAGATGGTCAAGTGTGCCGTGGGAAATTGCCCTCATTAATTAACTGATGTAAAAACATTTCCCATCTCCAGGAAATCAGCTCTGTGTTCATCCAAACAGGCCCTGATAAAACACAATAGCTCAATAGCTTTATGTTTGATAAAACATACAATTATTTTTTCTTTGTGTTTACTTGATTCTATTAAAGACATTTTGATAAGAATGACGGTACCCGATTTAGCTGCAGCTATAACTGCTAGCGGAAAAATCCCGCACCTTTAACTGTCTCCACCAATCATTCTTGAAGGCTTGATCACATGTCATCAGTCTGACCAATCAGAAGTGGTTAAAGTATTTACTTCCTTGTTTAGATTTAGCTCAAAACGTCGCTCAGTTCTAACAAAAGTACCAGCTAAAGCTCGTCTTTAGTGGTGTAGCTTTCCACAGAATCCGGTGTCAGACCGTGGAACAAGAGAACAAAACCATGAAGCTCAGAGACGCTGGTCTTTCTGCGGTCGCGGATTTTCGGTACTACATCTCCCATGATGCATTGGGAGAAAGCGTCTGTCTTAGCGCACAATGAGCCTCTCCTCTTAACATCTTTTTTTTTTTTTTTTGGATGCTGGTGTGCCGCGGGATTTTTATCAAGGCTAAAGTGTGCCGTGGCTCAAAAAAGGTTGAAAAACACTGGTCTAGATCAGTGTTTTTCAACCTTTTTTGAGCCACGGCACACTTTAGCCTTGACAAAAATCCCGCGGCACACCAGTGTCCAAAAAAAAAAAAAAAGAAAAAACTCAGTCTGTATTGATCGACAGCCGCCCCCGCCCTCCGGAATCTCACGGGCATTTTCATGATAATTGTGGCAGAAAAAGCTGGAAGTTGCAGCTGTTTTTTCTAAAAGTTGTATTAAAAGTTAAGTTAAAAGATTCAAAAACTGTTTGATGTGTGTTCCTTGTTTAAAGACGTTAAGAGGAGAAGCTCATTGTGCGCTAAGACAGTCTTTCTAACCCAATGCCTCATGGGAGATGTAGTGCCGTAAATCCGCCGACCGCAGAAAGACCAGCTTCTCTGAGCTTCATGGTTTTGTTCTCTTGTTCCACGGTCTGACACTGGAGTCTGTGGAAAGCTACACCGCTAAAGACGAGCTTTAGCTGGTATTTTTGTTAGAACTGAGAGACTTTTTGAGTTAAATCTAAACAAGGAAGTGAAGACTTTAACCACTTCTGATTGGTCAGACTGATGACATGTGATTCAGCCTTCAAGAATGATTGGTGGAGACAGTTAAAGGGGCGGCACTGGTATAGCTAACAGGAATAGCTGCAGCTAAATCGCTGTATCTTCATTCTTATCAAAATGTATTTAATAGAATCAAATAAACACAAAGAAAAAATAATTTCATGATCTTTTATATTCCTAACTACTCAGTGTTTTATCAGGGGCCTGTTTGGATGAACAAAGAGCTGATTTCCTGGAGATGGGAAATGTTGTTAGATCAGTTAATGAGGGCAATTTCCCACGGCACACTTGACCATCTCCCACGGCACACTAGTGTGCCGTTGTACTGTAAAACCATTTTTTAAATGAAATCTAGAGTTAAAAAAAAATAAGGGGGCAGACAAATGACCAGAAAGAGTTGTCTTGATGTTACATTGGGGCTACTAACTGTTAAGCTGTTGTTGGTGAAGTTTCAGACGCTGGTTGCAGTACAATGCTATGATTGCACTCTGCAGACATTTGCTGCCCTCTTGTCTTCCTTTGTCCCCTGATTTATTTCCAGTTGTAAAGAAAAAAAAAAAAGATTGCACGCTCAGAATTCACAGTCAGACGTCACAGACCGCGCCTCACAGCCATCGTGTCGCGCCGTTTCCCGTGCATACCACGCATTGCACGCTGTTAGCATTCTGCGCGAAGGGTTGCCGGGGTTTGACTGATTTCGGAAGCCCCGGGTTGCAGCTGGCAGCGTGTGAACACGCGCGCCATGCCATGCTGGTGTTCACCATTCCATAAGGGTGGAATGAGGTTGCGCTCATTTGTTCCGCAGTGTCATTGCGGCGGTTTGTACATGCGCCGGTGGCGTGTTGCATCGCATGTCGCAGTGATTTGACCTTTGGTTTCGTCTCCAAGGTAACAAACCTCAATGGCTGTGCACATTATGGTGTAGATGATATGGGGAGAGCGCCCGCAATCAATCATTGTTTGGTTATGCAGCGTTTTGGCGCAGACTTGGGTGAATCACTGCACAGAAACCCAACGCCGCCTATTGTTTTTTTCTCAAAGTAAACAGTTTTCATCATCGATGGTGCGTATTAAGAGAAGTCCTCACATCAGGGGAGACCTCAGCCTTCATCGTGATGATGATTAAAGAGGGTCATTAGCAGCTCCGCCCACTTCATCACAGTGGGGATGGGATGGGAAGCAGCAGTGCTTTGGATAAAATGGGTGCAAACGTTTGGACAGAAAAGCAGAAAGACATCCGCAGCGTTCTGACTGCTCTAGTTTGGCACATGGAGCGGTGACATAACCTCCATCGGTTTGGCCGGTCAGTTTTCAGAGGAGAGGTGGAAATGGCCTCCCAGGGGTTAAAGAACTATTGACCCCGTGCCTTTTTTTTGCAGTTGGGCGGCTGCACATGAGGCGCTCTACTCTGGATGAGTCAGGGTAGAAGTTATGGGTGGAGGCCAGCTGGAAACTCTTTACTTCTTCAACTGAACAGGAGAAAAGTTTAAATCTGAACAACAAACACAATCCCTGTTGTTGTTCTTCAACACAAGATTTTGTTGTAGTCCTCCAAAAGATTTAGTTTTATTAACTCATAAATTCCCAAAGTATGATATGTATGTTGCCTTGCATACTTTATTTTATATCTTTACTAACATCCAACACCAAACTTTATATGTTGAAGGACAGCTTTTAAAGAAGCCCAAGCTTATTATTACAAACATTTTAAGGACCTTTAAATCCTCAATTTTATGTCATTTTTCTTTAAACAAATGCCTATCGTCAAGAATGAGGTCATGCTGCTCCATCTGACCTAAAAAAAGTCATTTTTTGATTGTATACACTGCAGAGGGTGTGTTATCCACTATGTACAATATTATGGTCAGTACAATCCAACTGTTGACTTAAATGTTTGTTTTGTGCCGTTTCTTTCCAGTTAAATCTGTAAGACTATATCTCAATGGGCACTTAAATCTTTATCTAAAGTAAATTTATTTGAATTTTTCAAGAGGTTCAAGGCTTCTGTGTCATCGTCTTCTGAGGTTTTTTATTCAAAACTTTATTCAAAAGCCGTTTACATCACCACAGGAGCTCCTTTGAATCCCGTCAAGCGAGTCCCACGTTCATGGAGAGACTCCACATCTCTCCCCCACCGTAACACTTTCAACCCTCCCTCTGTGATAGTGGGGGTGGAGTGAGCTTTGCCTATATGTAGAGGTCACGGGGGGTCAAATTCTGGGTTTAATAGAAAATGGTCCTCCTGACACTTATTGGTGTTGTGGGGGAGGCACAGGCGTACCCATTTTGCCTCATTGTGACAGTTTATAAGCATTGGATGCTTTGCTGGAAGGTTTTTTTTAGTAATCCGTGGAGAAAGTGTGAGTCTGTAGGCATAGAAATCAAAGAGGAATTGTCAGTTCTTCTTGTTCATTTAAAATACCATTCAGGTTAAAAATGCAGTTTCAGTGTGGTTGTGTTGCTGGGGTTTAAGGGTCTATTCATGTTAGGATAGGGCAGCAACAAAATACAAATGAATGGTGGATGTGAAAATACACGCGTTTTGGCGGGTAGGTCGATGACGTCTTGCGTGTGTTGGATAAACAAAGACCATAGATGAATAAACCCCACAGCTTAATGCTGATGGTGGTTAGGTCTAGGGCGGTTTCTACTTAAAATTTTATATATACATATACATATATATATATATATATATATATATATATATATATATATATATATATATATATATATCTATATATATATATATATATATATATATATATATATATATATATTTTGTTTTATTATTTATTTTTATGTAATTTTTAAAAATTTTTAAGCTATTCCATTTGAATTCACCTTGTTGGTAAACTGCTCCAGGGTCCACTTGCAAGCGAACTTTTAGTGGCCTAAAAGTTGCTAGCTTAGGTGCAGGTTGGATTTACTTCCTGCTTACACAGTTTCTTATTTTTATCATTTAGCAACATGCTATTATCTCAAATAGCAATTACTACTATTTATTGATTACTAATCATTGAAAATACACAGTAAGGCTTTTTTAACATTTTAACAAATTCTGTTATATAATCTTGCATTTAACCTATTGCGCCCCCCCCCCCCCCAACCATCAGGGGGCGCTGTAGTGTTGTGGCTATCTTTATCTTTTATTAAAAACAAAACAAACTAACATTAGGCTAGCCTTATTTTGTGTTACAGTTGGGTTTAAAATGTGAGATTTTAGCACCCAGCAGTGGACTTCACTGTCTTTATTCATTTGTATTTGCGATGTCTAGATACTACAGTAATCAATTATTGAGAATTGTTTGATTAATTCATACACCAATTTTCTTAACCCTTTAACACGGGACCAACATTCTTTGAGTTCCCGGAACTCTATGACTGTCTACTCTACGCATTCAACGTGAACCAGCCGATTCTGTCGTAGAGAGAAGCGGATCTTTATATGGGCTTTGCTCCATTATGCAACACATTACTAACAAAGTGTGTAACCTTCTGCTTTTGAACCCACTCGAAGAGCTGCCATAAGTATTAATACAGTAGTTATGGTAGCTGAAAGGAATGGTGTTAAAGGGTTGAAAAGCCCGTCCCTGATCTCAAATAACTGTCTGCTGCCAAGAAACGATGTAAAAAATAAGTCATTGTTTTTGGGTTATTTTTCTGTTTTGGACAAATGTGTAGCTTTGTTTTTATCAGTTCTGCAACATAAAACAAAGTAAAAAGCAAAATAAATAAAGCGGAAATTGAGTCAGTGAGTAAGCTGATGTGTTCATCACCAATTGGATTTCTGGAAGAGGACACATAAAACAAACAGTGAGGTCCTTAAATGTATCGCTCTGATCAACCACTAAACCACTAGAGATTAGCTCCAGTTAGCTCTGTGACCATGCCGTATGCCGCGCTCCTCTTGGTTTTCCTTTTAGGTTAGATCTCTCTGTCAGCATGTCAGCATATAGAATTCTTTTAATTAGCTCTGTAAAGATACTGCTATGCCACCATGGTAACAGTGAACGGGGATATTTTGTCATTTACAATCCAGAGGAAAGCTAACAGGAAAATCAGCAGATATTGTTTTGTTTGTTGTGCAATCTTTTCTGGTCTGAGCTGCAGCTTTTTACGCCTTAGACACTTTAGTGAGATAAAAAAAAGGTTAAAAAGGGTTAAAGGGTTGATCTAAAAAATGGTCTATTCTCCAACAAACAACATTTAATCAACGTTTCATTATTTCCTGGACCTTTAGGTAAACAACGCTGATGGGGGGCAGCTCTGCTTATTCACCAAATGATGGATCGCGGTGTCGCTTTTCCAACAGATGCTTTTCATTTTGTAACCTCAGCCACAAAGCTCTATTTCCTCTTGTTTTCAGAGGTGTTTTTGGAGTATTGTCCTCTACCTGAATCGGAAGTGTAGTTTTCTTTTGTTTGGCTTTTTTGGTTTACTTTATCGGCTTTAGATGCCTTAACAGTGTGGAGCTTAGTGAAAGTATCTAGAACATTTGATAGTTTTTAAACCAAATATTTGCCTTGCTTATCTAGTTATTATTTTTTTATAATTAATCTTATTTATCCCACAATGGGGAAATTGTTCTCCACGCTTTAGCCCCTTCCCCTGGGGGGAGTGGTGAGCTGCAGGCTAGCCACACTCAGGAATTGATCTACCAACCGTTCAGTTGTTAGACAACCTGCTCTACTGCCTGAGCTAAACTGCCACCCTTTTAGACATTTTATTCAGCTGATATAGATCTGAAGCTACGTTCACACCAAGTATTCGACACATGTTCAAGAACGAGCTAACCGGGAGACTGAACGCGAATATAGCTCATGGTGCTCACACTGGACAAGCATGGAAGGGAGTCCTTCTGTTTTTTCTTTTCTTGTACTGTTTACTAGGGCATGTCCGCCACCTACAGTTGGAATAAGCTTGGTTCGAATTTTGAAAGCGGTGCAAATCCCGCAAATCTTGATCCAGGCTTTTGCTTTCACAGCTTTATACCGGTATATGAAATACTTGGTGTCGTAATTCTAACCGCAATTATTCATCTTTCCTCCATGACTACTTTTCAAATGGTTGACACTTCCATGAGTTTAAAAGGAGCGCCATCCATACATCACTACCAAATCTGAGTCCCCGAGTGGTCAATATTTGAGCTGGTTTAGCTTGCAACATGCATTTAATGTCCACGCATGTAGAGCCCGAAAACGGTTGCAGAAATGTCCTTAGCCATGTGTTGACGTGACAGTTTTCAATGCGGAAGTCCAAAACCAGCATAATTGCGTTTTTTCGTAGACTTGTTTGGAAGTGGTCACTTGAACTCGGGTTGCAGAAAGGTGGTGTGAACATAGCATTACTTGTTTATCATAGTTATCTAAATTGAAATAAAAAATGAAATTGTGGTTTTCCCATCTGTGAAACCAGGGTTCAAATCCGGACTGCTCCCTGTTCCCTTCTCCATCTCTGTGCCGGTCCCAAGCCCGGTTGCTTTGAGAGGGTTGCGTCAGGAAGGGCATCTGGCGTAAAACATAGCCAAGCTTACCATGTTCGCTGTGGCGAACCCTGATGGGATAAGCCAAAAGTGACAGAGAGATTGTATTTCTGAACATTTCTTTATTTAAGTTGACTAGAGCAACCAACTTAGTTCCATTACCATTTTCCCCATCTGACCTGGCGTCTGGCTCAACACTGTACAGCTGGGTAGCTCCAATACTCGTTGCACTGGTAATGTTAGGTTGGGGGGTGTGAGGAGCTGTAAGCTAGCGGGACAGAGTGTAAACAGAGAGCTCTCAGCCATGGGGAAGGGAAGGGGGAGCAGGTTTGATCCGCACCAACGTTCCCGGCTACTGCCGCTCCACAGAAACGATGTTCTAGAAAATGATGCAGGAATTTGATTTTGGCTAAAAATGGCATAATCATAATTAAAAGACCACTGGGAATGCTTTTACAATAGATCAAAAGATGTTTAGAGAGGGACTTAAACGATGGATCCAGACCCAAAATCCTGATCCACATAGAAAAGTGTCCAAGTGTGAAAACCTCAAGCTCATCAGAAACTCTTTGTCTGCACAGCAGTGACAGGAAAAAGTGACTACAAGTCCACGCGGCTGCATTGTCAGGGTTTCCGGTCATGTGCGGCTGCGCAGATGCCTGTGGGTTTTGGAAGAAGGGTCAGTCACTGTCGGATTTTGTCTAGGAATTTAAAAAGCTGCTGACCAATCGCTTCACGTCGACAGTTTTCTATTGAGATGAGTGTGTTGATGGTGGCCTACAGCCCCCCGTCTGGAGGGCAGCCATCTGTGTCAGCCAGAAGCTCGTTTATCATCCTCCTCCCGTTTCCGGCGGCGAAGCTGCCTGCGCGTTGTTGGATGCAGCCCCCCCTTGCTTGACTGTCACTCAAGGGTTTTGACTTTCTGAAGGATAAATGTATGTCCCTGCACCCAAAGACACATTCATTCGAATGCAACTGGCGCTCAAAGCCGTGAGACGGCCAAACTGTCTCTCATAATGTACAACGGCGAGAGAACGTGGACGAGATTTCTACCCCACCATCTGAAGAATTCACACAGGGGCCGTAAAAAGCTCCGGCTTGTTGCTATGGAGCTTCGACTCGCATCGATGAATGCAGAAGTGGATTATTGAGGAACCACAGCACGACTTCATATCAAAAGTACATTTGTATTCCCTCTTTTTTCCTGAGGATCAAACTGTGGGATTTTGAATAAAGTGTGTGTTTTGGTGTCGGCTGAGTTCCTGTTTCCTGTTAAGATGTTGAAGTCCAACCCGTCCTCTGGTTTTTATTGTTTTTGGGAAGTTGAAATGCTTTTAATTTGAAATACACAAATTAACAGTATACGAGAATTGCTGGATTTTTTTTTAAATAAATATTGATTTTTTTTCTTTTCCCTTTAATTTGAAGTGTTTTTAAACCTTAAGATTTTATGTCTTTGTGCATTTTCTCTATTATCAGGGGTTCTGTGTATTCTGTATGCAGTGTTTACATCCTTTAAAGACCAACTCCAATGAAAACTACTATATTTTGGTGTTTTAAACATGTGCTTTTAGCCAGTTTGGAGGACATGTAAACAAGATTAAGCCGATATTAAATTTTTTTTGAGGTTTCTGTCATTCTACTTGCAGTTGAATCAGGAGCAGATGGAGAAAATACAGAAAATTATAAAAACGCATAATCACATCAAAAGAACACTAGGAAAGCTTTTAAAACTAGGTCAAGCGATGTGCGGGAGTGGGTCTTTAAAATTGAATTTGAACGGGACTAGCAAAGACGAAAAGCCAATTTGTTTTCAAGAGCCCGTGATATAAAATCGTATCAGTTTTTAAAGGTTTTGCAGGTATCAAAGAGCAGGGTGATGTTTTTCTTATTGGCTTCACACCTGTCAGACCTTCAGGACGTGACGTCCTCTCTGTAGCAGCTCTCTTTTTGTATCAATTTTGCCTGAAAACCCGAGCTGATACAACACCGCTGACTTCAGTGGGAGTCCTTCTCTTTTTGCGGTTGGGCTAACAGTTTTGTTTTAGCAAGATCCTGTTTCTCAAAGGAAACCTGCGAGGCCGTGTTCAAAACGTCCGTGTACAACTCAGCTTTATCTTTCAAACCCCCTAAAGCAGATGTGCATTTTTGTCATGGCTCAATTTTCCCTCCCAGACAATAATCAGATGGGGGCCGCATGCTGCATGTCTGTGCAGCAGATTCAGAAAAGCTTCTCCGCTCCGATTGAATTAGACCTTATTGATCAGGACAGAGAGAAGCTCTGGCCATTGAATCCCCAGATAGAGAAGAGGAGGAGAAGGAATGGAAGGACATTTAATAAAGTTACACCGCCAATATGTTTATCAACGAGCACATCTGTCTTTTGTGTGTTTCTGGATGACTCCCAAAGGAACTCGGTGTTTATCAGATGGAAGCAGCTTTATTTCCAGCTCGCATTGAGGCCTTTCGTCTTTATGTTTGGATGGACCATTGACTGTAGAACGGACTAGAAAGTAGAAAAGGACCCCTCCCCCCCGTCCTTTCTAAACAGAACGTACCACGGCTCTAAGAAGTCACAATCCCATAGACTTCTTAAGTTAAGTGTGTAAGCTGTAAGTAGCCATTTTCTATGAGTGACGCAATGGTCCGTACCATCTGCACGGATCTCGTATCACAAAATTACTGTGGGAAATAAAATGTTTCTGGGACTAGTTTGTAAATTTGTGGTAATACCAGGCAAAATTGTAGAATGCTAATTAGAACCTTTTTTGTATTTCCTATGTGTAAATTTGTCAAATCTTTGCACTCTGTAGTAAATTGTATAATACTGACAGCTTTTAGCACTTTGTTTAACTGTTGTTTGAGTCACAGTCCATTCATCTTCACTACACTGATGGCACATGGACCCAACCTGTTACCCACCAGCAATGAATTGAGGTCCAGTGTCTCCCCTGAAGACACTCTGCCAGCTAATCCTAAGCACAGGCCAAGCGGTAGGAGCTAAAATTTGGAGC